>VFFE01007055.1:830790-898107 GCA_008921705.1 Burhinus oedicnemus | reverse complement strand
GGGGGGGGGGGGGGGGGGGGGGGGGGAGCTGGGAGAGGGCACGGGGAAGAGGGTGAACCACAAGTTGGAAGGGCTCTAAAAGAAATTCGTATCTCAACTTGCATTTTTCGCCCTGGTCTGCGGAGGGCTGGGCTCCCACCCGGACATCGGTACCCTTAAGTCTCTGCGCCGAGATGGATCCCAGGAGGTGGGAAAATGAATGTCCCAGATTTTGGCTTTCACAATTCATTTGAGACTCAGAAAAAACCCAACTGCACCCAGGTGCACAGGTAAAATAACGGATCACTCCAAATTTGCGAAATATACCTATATGTCTATGTTGCATATCCAAACAGACAGGACCAGTAAGGTGTTTGCCTGACACGCTCTCCCGTAGAGGGGCTGAGTGCGGATATCTGACCCACAACTCTGCCCAGAAAATAAGTAATTTCTGAATTTCGGGGTTCCTACCCAGGACAAACGACTGACCCTGCTTTGAAGGAGAGAGGAAGAGCCAGGCTGCTGCTGGCATCTCTCGCCCCCAGCCAATATTTCTGCACTTGCTGTACGCGCACTGGCTCTGACAACTGCTCCGCCACAACCTCTGCCTGGCTCCAGCCGCACCCGGACCCGCTCTCCTCCGCCCGGGGCTCTGCCGCCGCTCCGCAGTTAATCTTCCCCGGAGGAATTAAGGTTAACACGAAACGGGACAAACCCTCGTTTCGCATTCTGCTTCGCTGACAAGAGGGTTAAAGTTTAATACCAGCGGGCTGCCCCGAGTCACCGCCTGCCCACGGCTACCGACGGCCAGGAGGGACCTGAGCCGGGCGGGGGCGGGCAGGGCGGCTGCGGGGCGGGGGGGCGCTGATCGGCCGGCAAGGGCTGCGCCCAGCCCGGCTGGGGAGCGCGGTTGCCGCAGCCCCCTGGCTCCGGGCAGCGGGGAGAAGGTGCTGCGCCCACCTCCCTCTCCGTGAGGGGCCGGGGGGGGAGCCGGGCCCGCAGCGGCGCTGGCTCGCCAGTGGCTACCACGCCTTTCCTCTGGCGCTTTTTTCCTGGGCGTAAAGGGCTTCCCAAATGACCATTTCCAGAAATTCTCATCCTCTCGTTTCATTTTAACAATGTTCAGGCTTTTCTAATCAAAAAGCTACGGGTGGGAATTGTGGTGTGCTGCCTGCGCACCGGTGTGCACACAGGGACATACAGTCCTCGGAAAGGCTGGACAAGCTTCCCACCACCTCGCAGCCTTAAAAGAACATTTGTGACACACCGATAGCAGGTTTTTTCCGTTGTTCCTCCCAACTCTCCGTGATATGACAGGAAAAAATCCAGTTATTTAAAAGCAAAGAAGCCCGTAGTATACAAGAGCGGCTCTTGAGGAGCTGCAGGTTTGCATAGCGGGAAGGCCTTTCACTGTATAGAAATGTGTGCAAGAACTTTAGATGTGCCTCCTAAAATTTGAGATTTTTCAACCGTTTAGTTTTTTTCATGATTGCTATGAGAGACCTGAGACCCGTTCGCTTATTACCTCCACATTTACTGGAATATTTTTGCTGTCAATTGCTATGGGTAGCTGCAGTGTCAAGTACACCTTTACTGAAACATGACCACACGGTATAGGATAAATTTCTCCTGGGAAGAAGAGCAGGAAGTATAGCACCAGTAATATTCTGTAAGTATTCTGTCCGAATATCTCTGGCACTTGACACCTTCATATATTCAATTCTTTAGATGGCAACTTTCTTTGGAACTGGACTTTTTTTACATACTAAAGATGAATTTATCGAATAAGTGAAACTTGTTTGCAATAACTATTAAACTCCTGTGTATGTTACATCTGCATTACAAATACACATTGACTCTGAAAACGTTTTACCAAATAACAAAAGCAATTAAAAAACCAGACAATGTGCATACATGTGCACACAGTATATGTATACTTTACACTGTATGTCTCATAGCCATGCACATGTTTGTACGCGATCCATATGAGTATACAACCTAGTGCCTGGTACATACGTGGCATATAATACTGCACATTTATAGGAGTCAGAGAGTCCCTTCACACATTCTTCCACAAACACACACGGAGTTTTCATGTATTCTTACATCTTAAATTATGTGAGAAACATACTTTTGAATGCTAAATTCCGAATATATTACCATGGAGTAAGGTGACAATCCACAATCTAGATCCAGGCCACTTCTCAAAACGTTTTCATTACACTCTTACTACTGCTGTTAACAGACTGGAACGGGAAGGGAGAGCGTCAGCCTTGGCAGGAGGCTCCCAGTGAAGTCCAGAGAGCTCTTCACTGGCAATATTCTGCCTGGCACTTTTTTCATCATCATTGCCTTAAGATACAGGGAGAATTTGGGGAGGTTAATTTTTTTCTCTTTGGTTTCTGGATGGTTTCAAGTAGTCTACTATCACCACCTCATCACAGTAACATCTGCTGATCCCCATAACCTGCAGTGAGTTAGTGACTTTATGAGGCAAGTTCAGTTTATTTGGCAACACCCAGATTTAGACAGACCCTCGCAATATTTGCCTCTTATTATTCTATTTTGTTTCCGATGCCTCTTTTCACTCTAGCCATTACAGAACTCAAGACAACAATCAGGGTCCACAGTGGGCCACAACATGTTGTGCTCAACAGTTCTGCCTCTGAACAACATAGGCCTCAAGCAGGAATCCCCCTGCATAATTTGAAACCCTCCACCAGTATTACAGAGTAGCGATTCCAAGGTTCCTCACAGGTCAAGAAATCCAGGTTATTTGAAAGAACATTAATAAATGAGAATATGCAGAAATGAGGGATAGCTATTTGCAGCAGGAAAAGGGCAAAACCCTCATACTGTAGCTGGCACTGAATTAAAAAGTATACAACGGATTAGATATCAACCACTTCTATCAAATCCAAGGCCTAGGAACCTAGGGGGAGGGAAGTGTGTAAGAGCAGATGCTTAGAAGGTAAAACACCCCAATTAACCTCGTTATCTGTTACAAAACTGTACTATTAATATTCTGGGTTTTTCAAATTACTGTTGTTGTTGTTGAAGAGAATCTGTGGACTGTAGCATGTGTTTTGCTGTAGTCTCCCAAATCAGCATTGCCCTTCTTAAGGTCGGGGAATGTATCTTAAAACATTCATATATTTAAAAAATATGTATTGTTATTTTAATAGGCACTGTGGATAGTTTAATTTGTATCTGTATTAAATTAAACATATGGTGAACAGGGTATAATAGATTTTCTATAATTTAGCTGCCAATGTGGCAACAGAAGCCAGTTACTCTCACCAGCAGACTTGTCAGTGGTTTGTTTACTAGCTTATTTGAATTAAAATAAAGCTTCGCTTCTGCTGACTGCACATCATTATCTATGAGACCATAATCCTGCTAGCAAATCCTATATCTTCCAGAACTGGCTCTTTTGTTTGGGATTACTGAGAGCTTAGCCTATAACAAAGAGGAATAAGGCATCCCTCTCATCCTCGTAATTAAGTGTGGGGAGTAATTTAGAAACAAACCCAGAAAGATGTACAATTTGGAGTTCTGCTTCTATACAGGATTGGGGAACAGAAGAGGCCAAACACTGATTATGTTAGCACAATGTTTAAACTATTAAACTACTGTACAACAGGAACCCAGCTTTTAAAAAGAAACAGCAACTATCAATAAAGTATTAAGTTTCTTTACACTAGAGACATTTTTTGCTTATCTAAAGGTATGCTGGAAAATTTGGGTGGAGCTTAAAGACTGGAGACTATTTTAAATCTTAGTTTTTCTATGTGCACACATTACATACATGTCACTTATAACATCTCCATTTTGAAATTAGAGCATAATTAAATATATGAAACTTGGTTTGTATTTTAAAGTATCCCTTTAAATGATTTAACTATTTTTGAGTACGAATATTCTCTAGCAATAGGAATATCTCTGGCAGCTGAACATGCTTGTTTAAGTGCTCTATTTTAATACCACCAAGATTTATATTTTACTTTGGGAAAACAAATAGTTTGAAGTTGTTAGCGTTTTACAGTCACCTTAGGAATGACCATAGCATTCGGAAAGAGAATAAAGAATATTTTAACATAGGTATTCTGAGGTCAGTCAAAAGTACATCAGCAATCTTTTGACCATGTTGCACTAGCTGTATTCATGTCATCCAATTCTCTTTCTGCTCGAAACAAGAATTATGTTATATACAAATTGTAGAAATTAATAACTAGGTCACAAAAAATAGAAGTCTCGGGAGTATACAGATACACAATATCTATTTGCAGAGGGCTAATAAGGACAGGGGTTGGTTTATGAAAGTCTTCAACATTAACTGTCACAGATGGGAATTCTGAGGACCTCTGTGAAACCAAACGAGGCCCTAGTGAATTATAAAGCAGGTCCTTAGACTTTAAAAACATTTAGGCAAAGTGACAGTTCAGAACATCTGTTAGCCTTCTGTCTGAGTATAAACTGGATGTCATGGAGTGCACAGCTGTAGGCATTTTCTGCCTCTTTTTGCCAACATCTGTCACAGCATTACAGTAATATAGGTAATTATCAACACCTCATATAAACTGTTTGCTATTTTAATTTCTGAATAAGTAAAATTAGCATTATACTCTTTTGCAAAAAAAAAAAAAAATCCAGAAGGGGAAGAATATACATTCCCTTTTAAATCTGAGTGATAGATCTGATCATTTTAGGACAGCTGAAATTCAGAAAAAATCTCTACTACAAATAAGGTCCTTAGGATAACAAAAAAGACTTAGGTGAGAACAAGTTTAAATATTCTCCCTTTCTCTCTCTGTCTCTTAAAAAAAGACATCTGAGTCTCATCTGTCATAAGCAAAGAAGATCAGTAGCAAGAAAAGATAGGAAACCGTTAATCATCTATGGTTTTTTCCATGCACAAGCAGCTGTCAAATGATGTATGTTTTACCACAGCAACAAAGCCAGGGGCTCATCAGTACCAAGCAATTTTACTGTCAGCTGGTCATCCTTCTTCTCAACATCTGCAGTAAGAAAAAGAGATCACCCTGCAGTGATGCACAGAAGCTCGACCTCACCGGCTGATGCTGAAGTGAGCCAGGTAATAACCCACAGGACTTTGAGAAGTAAAAGCCTGTTCCAGGGGTCCCCCAACAACTGAACAGAAAGGGGAACATGGGAAGAGACACTCCAAACAAATAGGCCTTCAAGCCAACTTTTCAGGACCACATTTGGTCCTTTTACACATCAAACCACTGCCCAGTCCTGAAGATCACCTGTGGACAGCACAGAGGAGATTTCAAAAAGTGACCGGGTGTTTTGGGTTCCTAAACTCTGGAGGCCCAGTCAATACACTTTATAAGAGCATGATTTGCAGAAGGCGGTTGCTTATCGTTTGTGATAATTAGGCTCCTGTGAGATGTTGCTAGCTGAAAACCAAAATCATCAGCCACCTTTGGTTAACAGTGGCCCACTTGGTGGTTGTCTTAATGAGAGCGATTTTGTCAGTGCCCTACACAGTCTTTTAGAGCACAGGATAAAGAATGGTAGAACAACAAAGCAACACTGTCAAACAACAGCAGTGGAGACCATGTCAGTCTGAACTTGCAAGTATGAGCCTGGTGACAGGAAATAATCATGTGGCAATGAGTTTTACAACACTACATGGAAGCAACGATCATATCCATCTCATACTTATTTTACTTTTGCCACAAAAAGAATAGCACCTCTGCTAGAAGTTAATGTTCCAACATGGAAAACCTGAAAAAGTGCTGTTAGCTCTTTTTATAAAGAGGAGGCATATGGAACAAAGTGGTCACTAATATGCTATTTTTAGTGCCTGAACTACAGTCCAGAAGATAATACCCAATTACTTGATATAGTGCTCTATACACTGTCTGAACAACAATAGTGGACTGAGAAGCAAGAGAAAGCACCAGAATATGGTTTTGAAGTCATTCAGATTTCATGTATTTTATTTTCTTCTAAAAATAAAGGCTTTGAAAAGAGGTGCAGTGTTGTCCAGGTTGAAGGAGGGGGGCCAGAGAAGAGTTGAAAGGGAGATGAGAGCAGATGGAGGTTGAGAAAGAAGAGAGAGACCTTGACTACAGGAAAAGATAGCTAGGGCACAGATAGCCAGAAATCTAGAGAAAAGAAAGAGAAAATGCATCTGGGGTGCACAGTCAGAGAAAGGCATCCACATAGCTGTAAGCCTGTCGTATCTGTACCTGAAAGAAAGACCACATTCAGGACGATCTATACAGTTAGGGCCAATAGAAGATTTTACTAATTCTGCTATCTCCCCTAGTTTCCACTCTGCTGGACTGTGAACTGTGGTGGCTGAGCTGCAGATGCGTATTTTTTTGATAGCCTCTGCTAGCAATGCAGTAATTTTACTGAGGCCATAGAGGACAACTCGGTGCTGGTACTGTTTGAGACTGATCCAGCAATTTTGGAAGGGGATGCACGGAAACCTTACTGTCTTGCTTCTTATTTTCCCCTTCTCTGTTTCTTACTGCCTCTTCAGCATTTATTACATGGCCCCTTTTATTTTCTCCTCATGCACACTCAAAATTAGCTGAAATTGTGGACCTACTCCACATAGTCTGAGGCCCACCACTCTTAACAAAGACAATTCAGTGACAAGGACCGTTTCTCCTGTGGTCCTAAGCCACTTGTGAGACGTTTGTAGGTTGGGACTATTTCTTTCAAGAGCTCCAGCCCTCCACTGAGCAATTACCACTCTGGCTTTTCTTGCCTACCGCAACTCCGCATCCAGGTGGATGCTTAGCAGATTTTACCAAATTACAAGCTGCAGGATAAATATTTTCCTCCTACTTTTGGTTTCAATGCTGAGATTCTTAAACATTTATTTTAACACTCGCAAATACAACTATCTTACGTATTCCCATCACCCTACTACCTAAATGCATTGTTCAAATGCCAAAGAGTACGTGAGCTACTGCAGATCACATAATAGATGCCTACACATTCACTATACTAGTAATATTTATTATTGAAACAGACTGTTTCGTAAAGAGCTCTGAGATACCTAGGCCAGAAAAAGTGATATAAAACAAAATGCTATTCAGTTCAATAGATGTCTGATAAGAAAAGAACCCTAAAATTTGAACAGTTCCTCCTCCCCTTAATCAGCCCTAACAATGGTACCCCAGTCTCGGTGCTCCTGCACGCAGCAATATCTGTCTTTTAAAGAGAGGAATAGGAACGTGCCGCTAACAGAGAGTGCTCATTGGTAGAACATTGTTAGGTGTTTTATAATTGATAGTTTTCAGCATCAGCACAAAGGTAAGGGCTTTAGCCTTGAATACTACCCACTAACAATATACCCACGTACAGAAAACTAGTGCTAAATGTATTTATTAAAATAAATGCTTTAAAATAGTCTGCTTTTCATACAAAGTAATTATCTTACACTATGTGCAAAAGGTACTTTTGTAATCAATGGTATACAACCAGCTACAGATGCAACCACACACACACACCCCATTACACACAGTGATGCTCATCAGATTGCATGGGACTGAATCATTTCATTATGTTCTGTAGCTTAATTCTTCAATTCCTGTAGCTGGAATTCATCCAGATCAGCCCTGTTTTCTAAGATGAAATCAAAATACTTCAAGGCCACAATGACAAAATAATACAATCAGCTCTAAACACAGAATAAGGTATTTCATACTTTTTAGAGGCTCATAGTTGCTGTTCTAATAGTGCCAGGGCAACAGGGATTTTTTTTTTCTTCTTTTTTTTTTTTTTTGGCACTTCTAGCCTATTAATTACCAAAGGACAAGAGAAATATGTTGTGGGTATGAGTGAATTTTGTAGAAGTCAAAATAGACAGTAGCAGCCAGCTGGAGAATTTTAAATGCTCTGAATTTTCACAAGTCCTGCCTCAGAAGCTAATCACTAACAAGCTAATGCATTAATTTTTTTTATACATTGGATAGACCAGCACAGTCAAGAAATAAAAGAGAAAATAAAGAGCAGGAAAAAAAAAAATAGTAACAGGTCATGATTTTTCCACTGAACTAGACAAAAATAATCTCACTAGTAGAATTAGGTGAGTAATCATAAGGGTAAAATATTATAATTACTAAAAATGGTTAGTTTCATTTGGTTATCTGTAGAATCCTATCATCTCTTTTAATTAATTCATTTGCAAGTATTTGGATGACCATCAATTTATTCATAAAAATGTTTGAGAGTTGCAGGCTATGCAAATTCTGTTGCTAATTAGTTAATGGCCACTTTCACCCTGTCAGTGGCTGATGATCAGATACTTGTGCTTATAATTCTTATACCTACAAACATTCTTTCATACAATACACCCGAATGTTTCTGTACTTGCGTAGAGTGGACAGCACTGATCTTGAGTGGCTTTTTCCTCCCCAGGATCAGTGTTTCCATGGCGAGTCCTGTGGGGATCTATCTTATCTTTTCTTCTCCGCAGTAAGCATTTAGGGATAATAAAATAGTTAGCGGAGAGGTATGTTCTATGCTATATTAAATAAGCTGATGACAGTCAACATTACAGTCTGGACCCACAAAGGCACTGGGAAATCAAAGAGCCTTAGACCCTTCAATACATTCGTCCATATGAGTGTATATCTCTCAAGTATCTGATTTATTCTTTCAAACGTTACACCTCGTGGAGACAGGGACACAGAGTAGAGTTAAATGACCAAAGATCTCTGGATAAGATTGAAATGATGTTGGCTGATCATCAAATGACAGTGATATGACTTCTTTACCTTTGATTTTATCCGTCATTTGTAATGCACGTGCACAATATGGGGCTGTTGTTGGCCCTCACTCTGTTGGGTGCACAGTGACGGTGTCCAGGACACTTTTCACCATCCAGAGAAGCAAAAGGGAACTGTGCTGTTAATTCTATTTTTTAAGTAATTGAGATTCTCTTAAAAACCTGTCATAGGACTACTCAGGTAGTGACCAAAGCTAAATTAGAAAACCAGAATTCTGTAGAAGACTAATTTAGCTCCGGTATTATAAGATCCTAGGATCCTGTCCAGCCTAATGTTTATAAATAGTTCCACACTGGTAACTGCTGGACTGGAGTCTTGGTGAGTCAATTTGTATTGTTAGTACTGTTCGCCCAGTGCCAAATGCTTGAAATTTGTCTTTTTGTGTCCTTTTTCTACATTTACTCATGCTAATAATCTAATCTCACATACTAAATATCATAATATCATTTAGGATGTTCCAATTATAGGAAAAAAATTATAATCCAACTGAAAAGTCCTTTGCAACATACATCTCCTCCCCATCCTATTGCCATTAAAATGTTCAATTTCAGAGGACCTAGCATAATTTTCTTTTCCTTACACTCATTTTTTTTTACTATTCATTATATTTCCATTATAACTCTGGAAAAAGATGTACTTCAGTGGATGATAACCAAGGCTATACTGTTTAATAGACAAAGTAGCTATTCTACATTTCAGAATGACTAAATTAAGTTGTACTAAGAAAGTAAAAGTTTTACATTTCTTTCTTTTAATCAGGACACTTGTTGCAGATTAACTAACTCACATTACTTTTCTTGAAGGAAAGTAAGAAAGAAAATTTGTTTGATTCTAAACTTTCCATATCCTTAAAAAGCCAAATTACAAACACAATGATACATGCACACACATAGCAGATTGGAAACGGTCACAGAATCACAGAATCACAGGGGTTTGAAGGGACCTCTGGAGATCATGTAGTCCAACCCCCTTGCCAGAGCAGGGTCACCTAAAGCAGATTGCACAGGATGGCGTCCAGGAGGGTTTGGAATGTCTCCAGAGTCGGAGACTCCACCACCTCTCTGGGCAGCCTCTTCCAGTGCTCTGTCACCCTCAAAGGAAAGAAGTTCCTCCTCATGTTTAGATGGGACTTCCTATGTTCAAGTTTGTGCCCATTACCTCTTGTCCTATCACTGGGCACCACTGCAAAAAGACGGGTCCCATCCTCCCGGCACCCTCCCTTTAAGTATTTATAGGCATTGATGAGATCCCCCCTCAGTCTTCTCTTCTCCAGACTAAAAAGACCCAAGTCCCTCAGCCTTTCCTCATAAGAAAGATGTTCCAGCCCCCTGATCATCTTTGTAGCCCTCTGCTGTACCCTCTCCAGCACTTCCCTGACCTTCTTGAGCTGGGGAGCCCAGAACTGGACACAATACTCCAGGTGCGGCCTCACCAGGGCAGAGTAGAGGGGGAGGATAACCTCCCGCGACCTGCTTGCCACACACCTCTTGATGCACCCCAGGATGCCATTGGCCATTGGCCTTCTCGGCCACAAGAAGGTCAGTCACTTAAATGGTCAAATCACACAAGCCCTCATTTAAGCTAAATTACTCTCCCTTCCCACAATAAAATGGCACAGAAATGGGAGTGCTCTACTGGGGAGAGTGAGTAACAATTTATTTCCAACACGTATAAGCCAGGTTAGCAGTTTCAAGACTGTAACCAGACTTTTCAAGTACCTTCCAAGGACTCCAGAAAAAGCTAAGAACTTCATGGGTTTTAGTATGTGCGACTGCAGATTCACATAGCACGTTTACAAGACCTCATTACATGAAATCTGAAATCAGAAGAATGGTTGCACTACAGCTGCATCTAACCCTGTATCCCTGCCATATTCATCCCTGCCCATGGCAGGGGGTTTGGACTAGATGATCTTTAATGTCCCTTCAAACCTAAACCATTCTATGATTCTATGATAATGTCCAGCAACTTGAAGTTTAGGAACTTTCTGGGTCTGAGACAACACAACCGCACATATACCCAGTCTGTGAACAGGTTCTGTTAAAATTATCTGGTTTATCTTGAAAATGTTTACAAGTAATTTTTCTTTGTTTGTTTGGTTCTGTGTTTTTTTTTTTGTTTGTTTAAATTGAATCACATTGACAGAACACATAGTTATGCTAGCAAGTGTGAAGCTGCCATAAACGTTGATGGAGAAGGAAAAGAAGGGACAAGTAATAGGGACAAGGAAAGGTTGGTAACTTTTCAGCCAGATCAGTAGCATGAGGAGCTGCATGTTCACATGCATAGTTTCGTGACTGTAGGAGTCACAGAGTCACTACGTCATTGTGTCTGTATGTCTGCCATGCCAACAAGTGGAAATTTTCATGGAAACCCACTGGGATGGAAAAAGTAGTCTATGAGCGGTTCTCTGCAGCTTGCTGGCTGGAAAGAGCATGAAAAACCTGGTCACAGCCGGACAGGAAGGGTATGATGTGACCGTTCCTCCACAGACAGTGTTTAGTCCTTCCTTACAAGTAAATGTCAACTTCCTGGCCTCTGCTTTTGCTCCAAAAAAGAGGTTTCTGCCTTAACTGTCTCCCCCACCCCCCCACCCCCCCAATAGGAGGATTTTATTTGCAGGACTAGATTCACAGGGTGCAGTTGCTTGCTAGCCAGAAATGGTAAAAAATTCAGTTTACTTGCCATTGGAAACAAATGGTTTGTCTGCCTGCAATAAACAAGGATATAGAAACATGCAATGGAATCCTCAACGTCTGCCTTCAATTATGTTGCAGGTAACCATACCATCCAGCTAGCTCTTCCTTTGTGTTTTTTCTATTAAAAGTTTAAACAGAGGAACTGCAAAATTTATTTTAGCTGTTAGATAGAACAGTTTCCACTGGACTTGATAGAGAACCTAACGTTCCCATCAGTGGACTGAATGGCCTTAACTCTGAGAATGTCACTGAAAGCTCTTTGCC
Source organism: Burhinus oedicnemus (assembly GCA_008921705.1). Lineage (NCBI taxonomy): Eukaryota > Metazoa > Chordata > Aves > Charadriiformes > Burhinidae > Burhinus > Burhinus oedicnemus. The sequence continues at coordinate 886,385 of VFFE01007055.1, read as the reverse complement.
TACGGCACAGGGTATAGCAGGAGCTGCTGTGGAAATTCTCAGATCCTTCTTCCAAATTACTCAAAGCTTGCTGAGCCTTTGGGTATATCACATTATCCATCTTTGGTTCATCATCTATTCAAACCTTTGGGAACAGAGGAGGAGAATGGCTTTCATTTCTGGGTAACAGAGTGTCTGGCTTGGATTTCACTTTTATTTGTGGCTGGTCATTCATTTCTTCATTTGGGTTTTGAGATGAGAAGATGTTGCAGGATTTATGCTTTGTCAGTAAATAAGTATTTTATAAAGCTTGGGATAGACATTTGACATTAAAAAAAACAAACCCAAAACTTGTACATGGTTGGAATGGTAAAAACATTTGCTGATATAGCAAAATTTTCTCAAGTCTTTCCCCAGAAAGTACTTTGTCTTTTTCCTCTTACTATTATGTTTCAGCCTGTGAGCCAGTCTTCCTCCTGCCAACACCTGCTGGAACATAAAGGATTCTGAAACAAGACGATCTGTCAGTTGAAAACAATAGCAGGGCACTTTTTTTTACCTTTTTTGAATACAAAGTTAGTCATGTCTACCTTGAGACATTTGGAGAGTACAAGTCAAATTAATCAAGGGGGTGAACTCAAATTTAGAGCATTAGTTAAAGTAAAATAAATCCCTGTGACATTACTTTTATTCAGAATAAACTGGCTTTACTTTGTCTGTATCCCTACCCCATTCAGCTAGTTACTTTTTCTAATAAATCTTGCTTTTGTTAACTTTATTGTTGTGTAGATCATATCATAGAAATATTCCCCCCAAAGGAGAATTCTCTTCTCTCTGAGAAGATATCCTGGAGGATAAAAAGTGCCGTGGAGCATACCCTTCCCTTGCTGGTCATGTTTGTACCAACAGGTACGAACAACTGTGTGTCTACTTTGGTCTTGCTCTGAACCAGTCAGATAAAACCACTTCTCATCCAGAATACGTGCTTACACAGCATTTACCATTAAGTCTACAGAGCAGCAGGGTGTATCATCTTCAGACCAGCAACAGCAGTAACACACCCTATGGTTCAGAGCTTCCCTGACTCTACCTGACACAATGCCCTGATTTTTTTTACTGGCAAAATACCAGGAGCCTGCAAGAGAAAGGAATGAAGTTATAAAGGTTCTTTCTTACTATATGCTGTTTACCAATTAATTTGATTGTTTTCACTAGATACTATTGCTCACTTAATGAAAGTTGTGCATATATGGTAATGATTTAGTAAATAGTACACTAATATAAACTACAGAAAGCTAGAGGAGTTGGCCCTGTGAAGATTCCCTTTCTGCACAAGGATCGTGGGGCAGTGCAGGCAGCACACCAAAACCTCTGTTACCGCTCCTCCAGTACCAGGCAGCAGGAATTAAAAGAAATGAGAAGAGTTGACTAAGTCACTATACTCGAGTGATAGCTGCTTGCCAGGGAAGAAGTCTCAAGTCCTACAACCTTACAGAGCTGAAGGGCAGCTTTACAGTTCCTGTCCTCTTTTCTCAATCCCGTGTCAAGTCAGAAGCCAACGAACGCTCTGTGGAGCCAAGGGATCAGGTTTGGTGTTGCATTATTTTTTCTAGGCTACCTTTTCCCAGAGTTCTATATTCAAATCAGTAAAAATTACACTGTTAATGCCACTGATCTTTTTTGAGAGATTCAGATGTTGCTAAGATCTCATTTTTATGACCAACTCTGTCATTTGTAAGCTTATCAAAAGCAAAATGAAAAATTATGTGAAATTTGAAACAGACTTCTATGTCTGTCATAAAGCTCCCAAGTAAGTTAAAACATTGTTTCATTAAAAAGGTTTGTTTTCCTTAGTTTAGAAATACAAGTAGGAATTTAATGAGAATAAAATAACTGTACATTTTTGTTCCATATTTCTTTTTGATCTTCGATGCAAACACAATGCATGTTTGAGCATAATTAGGTACAATATTTCTTTGTAGTGTGGCCTTCCAATAATTTTAAAGAAACTTTGCTACATACAACATATTCCAAACTTCTGTCACTTCTATTTATTTACACTGTCCTTGGTAAATTATCCTTTCATTTGAAATGGTGAGTGCTATTGACTGAGATCCTTAGAAATTTTCATATAATGATAGCCCAGTCCTTGGGAAGATCTCCTTCTGTATGGTCTAGCTTTTTCCTTCTCATGGCAGTTTCCATGAGGTGTGAGATTATTAATTCCCGACATTTTCCTAGAGTTTCAAGGGACTTTCTTTCAAGTTATCCTGTGCTTCAGACAACTGAGCAACATGGACACGAGGACTAAGAATTTTTATCTGATTTTTTGGGATAGCCTGTATTTGGTATAGCATTCAGAGGACAGATCTAAGGTTGTCAGTAACCGATACTGCTGAGGGAACATTTACACTAGTTTTCTCCACAGTCACATTTGAACATGCTGCATTGCAGTGCATTGCAGTACATCTGGGAGGTGATTAAGACACAATTAAGTAACAGTAGGCCATTACTGTACCCAGCTGAAGATGGTAGAAAGCATTATTCACAAAAATATTTTCACTAAATAATCCCGAATTGCAGATTATTCACCCAGTGCTACTCACTGCAGTCACATACCCTTCTCCGTAAGAGAGATGGAGAGATGGTACCTCCATCACAATTCCAGACACAATTCAGCACTGTAACAGGTTTCTCAGTGTAGAAGCACTACAGAATGCTGAGCTGAAACCAGTGTTGAAAAATGCCCTATATTAAATTGAGAACTTTTTGCAGTCACTTCATGGCTGCAGAGTACAGCTTCCTTAAGTGTAAGTCACCGTGTCCTTAAGCAGAAATAATGTGGTTTATTTTTTTAATATAACACCCCAAAATATTCCCAAGAACAACTCATCTCATGTAGACACCTGCACAGTTTACTAAGGAAATAAATGAGCAATATGCATACACTATGAAACAGAAAACTGGAGGTGAAATGCTGTTTGTGTGGGAGGGGCTCACAACTAACTGGATTATTTTATCTGTCCACATTACAGAACCCCTTACTTTGCACTAGAACTGCCATTGACCATTAATGTACAAACCAGTTACTTTGCCCCAGACAGGAACTGGGCACCTCAACGAAATAATTGGGGAAGCTGTCCAATAGTTGAAAGCCATCAAACTGGATTTCTTCCTGAAAAACACGCTGCAATGCAATGAGCCTTCTGCAGAGCCCTGACGGAGGTGGGAGGTGAGGGTTGCTCCCTGAGCACATCGCAAGACTCTCCTTGGGAGTAAGTGAGCCTCAGGAGCGGGGGACTGGTTTTCACCCCATGCAAATGAAACTAGGAAAGCATCAGAGTCACCTAGGGAAAGAGGTCATGTGTGGAGAGGTCTGTCTTTATTAAATTTCTAACTAGTGTTCTATAAAAAGGACAGCTAAAACATTTCTTTGCTAAGACAGTGTTTCTTGCTTCACCTTCACATCACCCTCAAGGTATTTACACAGAAGACAGAGGTTCCTAATGAAGTACCTTCATTAGCTTGGTGCATTTGCTGCGCTAACACAGACTAACTGCTGCCAGCATCAACTTGTGTGAGGCTGCATCTGTATCCTCAGAGAGCTACTGTACCCTTCTGTACTTACTGCAAACCAAGGAGCTGGCCCACTTAGAGCAGCGAGGCTGAAGTCCAGAGAGAGACTGGAGCAATTTGCAATGAGTTTTGCAAATCTCACCAGCCAGTACATATTTAACTATCTTGTTAATTGCTTCCAGCTGTAATTCCTTTCTGTTTCAGTTGGCAACACGTACTCCTTTTGAGTTTGTTGGGAAATACAACACTATTCCTTTCCTTTCTTCATCAAATCTACGCTGCTTTGAACTCACCCATGAATTGCTTGGTCTATTATGGCCAATTCATATGACTATAAGACTATACAGCCAAATGTGAGAATAAAGTCCCATACATAGAGACTACCCCAGTTTGTGCACATCTCTAAGTATGAGCCAGGTGCCCGTTGGAGGGAGATGAGCACATACAAAAGTACTTGGGTAATTTCCTGCAGCGTTCAGGTTCCTCAGCTTTGAGTTACAGTGGTATCTTTCAGAATGCTTTAATTTGGCTATATTTGGTTTAATTATATTAAAATAATAAAGTGACCAGTGACTAAACCACTTCATGTTCACTGCAACGTGAAGCAATACAACTGCCTGGTGAATTACAGGAATGTATGGTGATTATCAGCTAAATCTTGGAAGAACCATAAGCCTTTGATCACATATTGTGCCTTTTATACAGGGGTCTCAAATGATTTTAAAAAAAATGGCTATGTCTTAAAATCTCAACAAACTTCAGTACCAAGACGTGCCACCTCTTCACAATGACACAGTAAATCATGCTGAAAGTCGGGGTCTCTCAGCCGTCCCAAATTTCTAACTGGCAATTTGTATCAAGACTTGACCTACACACATCCCAGTGTGAAGACACAACGTACCTGCCACCTGAGTTGAGGAAGAGCGAGGGAAAGCACTGGCTCTGATGGGAAATAAATTGGACTCTGCAGGCTGCAGGCACAAGAAACCTGCCAGATCCGGAGCCTCGCTTTTCCCAGAGCCATTTCTTTCCGCACATAAAAGAAAAGGGACCGGCAGTGACAGGGGAATAACAGCCTCTCTGCTAGAACACATTCAACCAACACTGCCAACAGAGGAAAGGGTTCCTAGTTTTCTGTTTGTGATTACACTGTTTTGTCATTGCTGTCAGGATGTGCCTATGCAATATGTGTCTCTCTGATGTCTCGTGCCTGTATGTTTCATTTTTAGCTGAGTGGGATGTACAGTAATTAGCCACTCATTCTCCTTGTCTATTCTCTGTGTTTTGTTTCGTTTCCTTCACTTACAGGATTTTGGCAAGCCTTCGGCCTTATTGGCAACTCTTTCCCTTCTCCCCCATCTGAACCTCCGCTGTCAATTTTCTTCTCACTGCTTGGGAGATGACAGTTTATATATTTGTACACACAAGTGAATATGCTAATATGCTCCAAATATGGACTGTGCAATCAAATTATCATGAGTTTGGTGGAATGCTTTTCTGGATTATTTCCTCTAAAAATATAGCTTTCCAATTGCAAACAATTTACAGCCAACACAATATTGTTTGAATCAAACATATGTGGTGAAGTTGAGGGTTTTTTAATTCAAGATGGAAAATCTTTGTTCCTGGGCTTTTTTTTTTTTTTTTTTTTTTTTCTCTCTCCTTTTCATTATGAATTGTTGCCTTTGGGTGTTTTTTTGCTTTGAGAGTGCAAGTTGCTTGTCATTGACATTACTGGGACTTACATGAGAATAAAAAGTGGAAAATGAATAGCTTTCAGGGGCTTCAGGTTGATAGAACAATTTCATCTCTTCTCAGTTAATGCTGTACAGCACTCCATGAGTTTTTATCTCATATCTGAAGTTTTACAGCTGTAGGGACCAATTCAAAGATCCCCTTTTGAGTTCTTTTCCTTTGCAGGAATCACTGGCAAATTAGCAAAAATACAGGACACAGAATCAGGTCCGCAAACAGCTAAGAACAACTATTTCAATTTTTTTCATTGGTGTTTTGTTATTTTGAATAATTTGTAGCTTTCTCAAATATATATATTTTCATATTTAATACATAGAGCTTTAAAATTTTGCATGTGCTAAATGAGGAAATAATTCTTTTGATACTGCAAGATAATTCATGGTGTAATACTTCAGAGATGTTTGAAAAATCCAGACCAGTCAATGATTTTCCTCCTGTTCTTAAAAATAATTAAAATGAGCTGGAAACTAAGCAAGGGTCTCCTAGATTCCTTTTCTCAAAATTATTGGTTTGGAAATACACTTTAATACCAGAACCTACTTTTTGTTGTTCTATGTGCATGTGGCTGCAAGTTCAGCTGAATCAGTTCAGCTGGTTCAGATGAAAACCAATATACAAAATATATATTTGAGTATATATATGTGAGTATAAAATAATATATATTATTTATTTATTTCCTCAGACCGGATCTGGGACCACTAAGGTGCTCAAATGCTGACTGGCAGTGGCTTGCCTGTTTCTTCAGAATAAAGCAAATGTGTATAAATTTGCAAAATATCAAATCTGTATTTCCTTGCTGTACTGACATAGTCTCAAATTAGGATATATAGAAGAAACAAAAATTGAAGAAGTTGTCTTGGAAACCAAGAGTTAGAAACTGTTTTAGCCATGCTATCCCAATTCACAAGAAAGGTGTCAGACATGGGATTAATCAGTAGAAATCCTGCTACTCTTGAGACCCAGGGCAAGGACACTGTCCTGTGCCCCTGCGACACGTGAGATTCAGTGAGCAGAACCCAATTGCAGGTGACTGGCAACGGCACAAGATGTGACAGAGCTGCAAGTGTATAGACCAGCAATTACTCTCATGACAAGTAAAATCCCACCAAACTAGCACGAAGTAATGTAAAGTAATAACACACACCTACAACAGCTAAAATTTAGTTTGAAGCAGTTTAAGAAAACAGTATTTGATCTCAGTAACCTCTCTTTGTAGCAAGCCACTAGAGAGGTACCACAACTTGTCACCTCAGCTGTAGACTACAGCGGAGGATTAACACTACTGCAAACTCAGCAGAATTGTACGGTTTTATAACAGCTATAGCTGTACTGTACAACATATACATACAGCAATCATGCAACAGCGCTATGCTGATCATTCCACTCTGGGACATGCGTGAAGCTAACAAGAAGTACTGCATGTATTATTTTCTGTAGCTTGACATCATTTATTCCTTAAGATGCAGGCGAGGCTGGCTGGATGCTCTAGCATTTTGAACTGCTGGTCCTTAGGGCCCTATGAAGCAGCTCTTATATTTTGCACTAATCTCTTTTTTTTCCCTAGTACTATACATTTTAAAGAGATGCCATATGGCACTCAAACAGACAAATCATACGGTGTTTTGCCCTTTCTTTCTAATTCCATTGGCTTTACGTTTCTCAAGTTGCATTCCCAGTTGATGAACAACGTCCTTAACCTTTTGAGTGGTCCTGGATGTCCACTAGACATAGACCAACATGACACTTGTGCTGACTTCTAATATATACTGGATGTCAACAACGTTACTGTCATTCACTTTGGCAGTTGATTTGCATCTAAGCATACTATCAGGGACTCCACTGTAGCACCTAAGAGTAAACTGAAAATATAGCACAGCTACTACCAAGGTACAAATGAGTTTTTCCTTCACTGGCATCCAGTTCTCAGACAGACAGCAGTCAGAAGTCATGGTGTTAAATGGCTAAGACTACATAAGTAGAATTGAACTCTGGAACATAACATGCACTATTTGTTCATGATACCTTATTTGTATGCATCTTTCTTTCAAAAAGAGGTAAGTAACCACTGTTTCTGTAAGCCTTTTTTTTATCGGCTAAGGAGCAGAGCCACACTGGTTTTATGAAAGTTAAAGTTCCTTTTCATACGGTTAATTTATGTTTCATAAAAATGAGGGATTACTACCACCGGGTAGTATAGCAGATAGTGTTAGGTTATAGAGAGGTATTTCATTTATTGGGAATTTCCCATATGATCATAGAACCTTCATGGCCTCTTGTCACATGAGACAGAGTACAAAATTAAAGGAAAAGGGAAAATATTGAATTCACAATTTTTTTTTTTTCCCCTCAATGTACAAAACAAGCCCGTCATTTATCTTGAGCATGAAAATGCTGTTACTGTCCTGTCCACTTAATACTTAGCATTGCAAAATGCACCCACTTGTGCCTGTGTTTATTTATCTATAGAAACAAGACAGAAGAATACATGCAGAAGCATCACGTGCACAGCAAAATAATCGTAAATGCTCATCTGTAGAAGTGACTGGATACAAAAGCAATTGCAAGTGTTTATGCAGTACAAACATGGAGGTGAAGTTAAAACACCTTTGAAAATCTGACCCATATTATCAGCGGTAATAAGTAAATCCTCCCTCTAAAGATAAAAGAGAAAGTACCCTCATTATTTAGTCAGACCTTCACACTGTGAAGACCCAAACATTGAGGGGTTATCAAAATGCCCTTAGAATAATAAAATCAAGCATTGACAGACCAAGAGGCAAAGTTTTAAAGTGGAGGCCCCCTGACAAGGCTCTGCTTTACTCTTAGAGGCTGGCTGGTCTGATTTCCACATCTGAATGCTAGCAGAGATACAATGCTGGATATTCATTAGTGGAAACTGGTGTCCTAAAAAGAACATTATTGGAATTATGTCAATTAGCATCAACTGAGGACATGTCCTGAGATTTTTAAATACAGCAAAACCATAAAGATATTTATAAAGTTTAGAAGTAGGATTCTGAATTGCAGATGGCTCAAGCTGGACGTTTGTAAGGGTGCCTGTAACCCAAGGACCGCATGTTGCCTATCCTCCGTGCGTTCAAAGCCATAAGTAAGGCAGACTAGCTGAAGTCTCTCAGCGATTTTGCAGTTTTAGTCCTATGTAGATTACATGCCAGTAGGTCAGGGTAGAGGTGAGGCACAAGGAGCATTGCTGGTTATGTGAAAGCATTCCCCTGAAATTTAAGACCTGTTTTCTCTCCTTCCTTTAAAGCCATTTTCAGCATCCCTCATTGCAGAAGTGACCAGAAGTCCTTCACTACAGGACCCACGCCCCCTTTGTTTTTCCTGTAACTGGTTACAGGCAATACTGGTAAGTGCAGGCTGGGTCATGACTTTAGAAGTGCAGGCAGGGTTTCAGTGGCGCTGATGGCTGGATGGATGTGAAGCCAGAAGGATACATTTTTAAAGAAATTATAACTGTGTTTCTTCACGGGCTACAGCAACTATCGTCTGATCACGAACGACTCTGGAGACCAGTACTTTAAACACACATCATTAGTAAATTCATTGTTCACAAATACAATGAAGACAAACTAAAATTTGCAGTCTTACTTTGCTTTTTAACGTTATAAATATCTTTGCTTTCCCTCGAGGAAATATTAGCCTTCTTTAGGTTTATCAGGGAGTGTTAACAGTCCTGTCACAAGCAACTTGTGACCTAAAATCTAGCAAACTGTTTACACTTGGTTACCTCATAATTGATAGCTAACACAGAGAGTTTCAAAGGCAGCCAAATTTTCCATGTTTCCTATATAGACATTTGAATTAATGTGGGGTTTTTGTGTTGTTTTTTTTTAACAAGAAGTTATATGCAACTTGAAATGAGACCACCTATTCACACGTCTAAATGTAGACTTAAGTGTCCTGCACCTGAGAGTCACAGTTTTTACTGCATGCACTGAAATCGATCTAAAGTAATTTGTTCATGATACATACAGAGGCTCCAAAGTGCTTTATGGTGCTAGCAGAGGTGTTTTGAATTTCATCTGGCATTATCTGGTGTTCAGACAATACCCAGGATGTCTTTTTATAACTCTGCATGTTCACTTGCTCTTGGTACAAATTAAAAAAAATACATTCACAATTAAAAAAATACACAAAATAATTATCATCAAATCACCATTGAAGATAAACCAGCAAATATTTAATGCCAGGAGTTTTTGATTACTTAGTGCTGATTTTGCCCGTACCAAATGAAGACTGGCCAGGAGATTCCCAGACACAAACATTCAAAAGTATTTCTATATTTACGTGTTCATTTCAATTTTGAGAAGCTGCACTTCTTAAGTTTTTCCTTGCTTACCATGGAGTTCAGTTCAAGCTCTGTTAAATCTATAAAAATCAATATTGAGTATATGTATTACGTGACAGTTCCATCTAAAAGTATCTGGTATAGAATATGGGCCAGATACAATAGAGCAGCCAAGCACATGTAATTTACCCAACAAATCTAAAGCACTCCCACATTGATTTTTGCAGTTTTGTAGCCCCTAGTCACAGAGCGGAGGAAAAATGGCTTACTCATAGAGTGTGCTAGTACTTGGGGCTACATCATGTTTATCTTAGAGCCTCTGATTTGGGTTGTCTTTTTGTTACCTTTGTTAATGGATTTTTTAGGTCATTTAATGCAGTTCTCCATTCTAAAATGTCTACTTCTATGGCAAGAAAATAAAAAGGATTTTCTAAATTCTTCTGATCCGTTGATTACTTTTCCCAAACTTACAGTGTACAGATGGAATATTGCAACATTTTAACAGTTCCTAAATGCAATTATCTTAAGCAAGCATGAAGAGAAAAGTGTATATAAGTAAGGGGCTAAGCTTTCAACAATGTATTAATGTACATCACACAATAACTAGTATAAAGGGATACTAAGAACATATTTGAGAATACAATTACAATTTAAAAGGACATTTATATGACATGCATACTTATTTGTGTAGCATAAAATATCTATGTACATGTACTGTAATTATATATTTCAAATGTTTTCAAATCCTAAAAAGATACTGCTTATGTATATCTATCTATATGTCTTCATATTTGTTCAGAAATAATAAATCAGCAGATTTCTCAACATATATTAAAATAATATTCTACTCATCATGATCTGCTATATTAACCAGTATAATTTTTTGTAAAATTATAATTTCAGTCATGAATTCTATCAGCATTTGGACCTAGGTGGCAGGCTATAAATATATGTCCAGATTAAAAAGTTGAAACCCCAACTTAATAAAAAAACCTGCAGGATTTAAGCATGTTGCATGTCTAGAGCTTTTTTCTATTTTATTTACTCATAAGTATCATTAATACCAAAGATCGAGAACCTTTGGTGCCATGTATGTCACTCTCTCTCTTCAAGTCTTTAGTAGTTGCATGCTTATCTATTTCAGTCAAATGTATTTCTTATCGAAAAAAAAGAGTGAGCAACCTGACAATATAGCGTTATCGAATTTTTTCAGCTGAGACCCACATGTCATTCAGCATTCAGACATGCTTGTGCTTGATTGATGGATGGGTTTGTGACAAATAAAACTAGGATCAAGAGCTTTGCACCTTTTCCCCCATCAGGAACCAGAGTAAAGCATAACTCTATAACAATGGTGGGATTAGGGATGCATTAGCTCTCCATCGACCAAAACCATCCATTCCCATCAATACTTTGCACTTAATAACCTGAAGCTATGATAAGAAAACAAAAGAAGGAGAAAGGGACAGGAGAAAACAAATCAATAGAAGAAGGGAATGTCTGAAAGATGCACTGTCCAAATGAAGAAAAATTTTTGCTGAATTGCTAGGATAATGTCCCTTGACAAGAGAACAATGTACTGTCAAGGTTTATCAGCGAGGAGGCCAATTGGCACGATGGTAAGCACAGGTTTGGCATTTGAGTGGTGGCACTTACTGTAGATGTAAAATACATAATGCCAACATGCAGATAATAACTACCCATATTTGTTTCGTATTAGCAGTTTGGATACCATAAGGAACGCAATTACATTTCTAGATGTCCTGGAACAGATGTTACGAACACAAGGACCGATCCTGTCCCTCTGAAGTGCACGTTATCATTACTGGGCTGATGTTTTGAACTAAAACTTTGTGCTAAAAATAATATTAGTTTCTACTTGCAATTATATCTTTTCTCGCTTTATTATCAATGAATATCTTATCTGCTCTTACAAACTGTCCTGAAAGACCAGGCATGATCTTAGGCTTTAAAAGGTCAATAGTTTTCATGTAGCTTCTTGCCTTGTTCAAAACTCTGAAATCTAGGAACTAGCACTAAGACTGGAAGAAAACCATTCATTAATGTCTCCTCCTCCTTAGGATTAAAAGTAAGAGAAAATATACTTCTTAAAACATTTGCAGCTTACTGAGGAAGATAATGAAGTATCAGTGAAGCTTATCGAATACATCTTAATACAGAAACTGCTCCCTTTTTTGCAAGACCCTGTGCTTGAGCTTGCTGCTGTGGTGAGCAAAACTAGGAAATAAGTTTCTGTAATGCTGTGCTTCCAGTGCTGAAGGAGGGGAGATCTAGTGATTTTCTTCCTTCAAGATTCAGAAAGGTCAACTTCAGCACACAACCCTAAGAGTCCAATTGCCCTGCTTTGGCCTAAGGCCAGCACTGGATGCTGAATTCCATATCTCGTATCTGAGCCTCGTGCAAAGTGTCTGTGTTTATCAAGGTTTATCTTTGAACACAATTTTGTCCTTCTTCCCTCTAATATGTCACAATTTTATTTTATCTTGTCTATTTATTCTGATTAAATACTGTTAGACTGAAAGTCAACAAAGAGCACACGGTCAGGTAAGCAGGAGTATTGTTGATCAACGTTGCTGACATTCACGGTTTTACTCAATCAGATTACTTGTTTTTAGGTAAGTCTCTGATATACAGGAAGAAGTTCTAATACCCAAGATACTAAACAATGTTACTTAAGCTCTAATTTAATGAAAAGAACAGAAGATACTTTAAAATGTTTTATCTATAAGAAGTTTTTCAAATCCACTGACAGTTATAAGATTCTACTCGCTCTAGCAATATATGTATGTCTTAATATCTTCACGTTAGTCATCTAATCTTCAGTGTGTACTAGAAAGGACTGCAAAGACAGTCCAACAGTCAAAGCCCAGGACTACAAAACACACAATAGGTGCTGTGCTGCTGGCTCTGCCACACTCCTCCCTTACCACATACGAAGCCAGGAAATCTCAGCCGCCCTGCTTCCTTGTATGTAAACGATGATTATGATTTACAACTTCAGCTCAGCCTATTCACTTGCTGTGACCACAGGGTGTTCTACAAAGTAGAACCAATAATGAATTAAAGGAAATGCCACAAGAAACAAGCATGTTCCTAGAAGTCAATACACTCTTTATAAGTTCCTTGATGACTACATGAAGTTACTGAAAGGATATGGAATTAAGTAAAAAGCACTACAGTGGCTCGTGCAGAAGCTGAAATGCATTCACATGAAGTGAGATAAGAACGGCAGACAGAGGAATATTTTCAAGGCATGCTAGAGGGTACTCTGAGAAAAGAAGAGTAAGAATAACTATGAAAGGAAATAGGTAACAGTGAATTTTTCAGTTCAGTATATATGACAGAAGTAGAGTCAAATACAACGTAACATATAAATAAGAATGGAAATAAATTTACAAAATATGCATGAACTACAAAGAACATGATAAACTATGAACTTTTCAGACAGCCACCCCTTCATTTTTTACTGCTGCTCTTATAACTTTAGAGTTATGTTGCGTTGTTGCTTAAAAAAAGAAAATGGTGTTATTGTCCTGTCTGCAGTTGTTCTCCATAGCATAACCACTACAAACTCTGTTATTTTGGTTTGATAGTATTGTCACTGCCAACGCACACTATCAAACAGCCCATAACATACTTTGATGAACAGCCTGATTTTCAACATGCCTGAGTTACCTTCATTCTGACAACACAACTAATGACACAGAAATGCTTCTCTCATTTGCTTAAAACCTTACTGACTTTATTAGAGGGTCTGTCCATATGGAGCTAATGCAAGCCCTCAGCTCTGCCAAAAGTGCAAAAAATCTTAACATGGGGAGCAGATAAGTGATGTACTCCTCATAACATACATTTTATAGTGGAAGAAATTATTTCAATATTGCTACATAAAATAGGACTCATTCTGATAACAGTTCATTAGTAGAAAAATGAAGTGTTAAGGAAATTTCTTTTATTTAAGTTCATTACAATTCTGAACTGTCTAAACTCGCCTCATGAAATTTTAAAAAACCTGTTTGCACTGTTTGTCCTGAAAGCATCCAAATATCTGGAGTCTCTCACTCACATATAGTCTTAAGGATAACTGCCAATAACTAAAATAAATCAAAATATGTACTTGAAAAGTTCTCAAAACCAGTAACTTTCCATTCGACAAATAAACAACATAAATTTGGCAAGCCCACATCATATAGTTCACACACAATAAAGAAGTGAATATGTTTTAAGTGCAAATCTCAAAGCTATTTTAACTACAGAGCAGCCCGAGCACTTCCATAATTAATCACTTATTTATTTCATACCAGAAATAATAATGATCTGATCGAGATACCATCAGTTCCAATCAGCCAGTTATTTCCTAACTAATTTCAGGAAGAGAATGAAGGAGCAAGATTGAATAATAAAGACCCCAATTCTGCAGTGAGCTGTATGGCATGCAAGGGGGAGTGAGAAAGCTGTGTGTGTTCCGGGGGTATGCAGAGGCAAAGAGACAGACATTTCGGCACAGTGTGGTGATTGTATCCAGACCTTATACTAGCAACCAGGAGCAGGTGAGAAGCACATCTTGTCAGATGCTGTATTAGTTTATTCCTTTGCTTCCTATTGTCTCTCAAGTTTGAAATAACTGTGGAGCAGAGAACAATTCCTACAGTGGTGGCTGAAGATTTTCATCTAAAGTTACTTCTAGCACAGAGCTAGAGAGTTGGACTTCCAAATAATTTAGCAACTGCCCTTCTTGTATGATTTTAAATCTGGATCTATGGACCAATTTTTCTTTAAAATATAATTGACCAGGCTAGGCCAAACTTTCTTATCCCCAGTGGTTCTAACACTTTTTTTCTTCCTTTTTAAATTTATTTGGATTAATATTCTGTAAGGACCTAAGTGGAAGATGCTTCTAAATCCATGCTTTGTCTCTTCTCTTAAAATGTTCATATAGTATTCCTCACTTTTAGCATAATTGCCCTCTAAATCTAGATATCAGCCCAGGTTTGCAAGACACTTGACAAACAATTTTTATAAAGGCTTTCTAATTCTAATGATCTCTGGTCAAGTTGTTAAATTATTAGAAAACAAAACCCCAAGATTTGCTTGATTTTTTTCTCCAATAAAGTAACAGTAACCCTTTTAAAAACAACCACCTTGTATCAACACGGCAAGCTGAGTTGCATTCGTATGAATTCAGTGAGAGAGAACAGTGTTTTGTGATGCTTTAACCTCAAGAAATATAAGGTCAGGTATTGAATACAATGCTTAAAATAGGCGTTGATGTCATTAATATAAACATCTGACCTTGATCGGTGACCCACTAGATACCTTCTCTATTTTATTTATAAGTCTGCAGCTTCTGAATGAATTCAGCTCTCATGTAAGGTTCATAACATGCAGAGTATTTACCAAAAATTCATTTTTTCCCAGTGACATATCTCCTTGCATTTATCAATACAAGAAAATTGTGTGGAGTCACAATCAGCAACTCATGTCTTAATTGCATAGATATGCATGGGTAATTCCTCTTTGTTCAAGTATTTCCAAACATCCCAAGAAATAATTCTAGAGAAGAGGGTAAGTCAATATATTTATATTCAAGCATTATGTGTGCACTTCGTAAGGCTGAGCATTAAAATTTATTCCCCGTGATCAAAAGACAGAATCCAAAATAACATTTGGATGGCCACAAGAAGGTCCATCAGGTTATGAAGTATTTGGCAGCTAGATCTTCAAGTCTTCATTTTGGAATCAATTTTTTTTCTTTGGTGGAACTAAACGCATATGCTCCAGAGGGTTTGCCCAACTTCTGAAGGACATGTGCCTATAATAGGCCTTTCTCATCTCTGTCTTGTTAACAAGTATATAAATAAGAGAAGGCTTCAGTAATTGGCTCAGAGTTACTAATGAATTAATTAACTTCAGTCTATTTTACCTAACCTTTAATAATAAGAATCTTTTTTTGGTCTAGCAATAGGTCTGACAGGCTGAAAAAACAGACATGCAGCAAAGCTCTTGAAAATTAATGAGAAACGAGGAAAGAATCAATGTACATTCTGCTTGCAGAGAACTGACACAAAAAAGACACAATAAACCATGAACAAACACAGTCAGTTTAAAAAATAGGTTAGAAAAAGTGGGCAAATTCAATTATAGAAGTAATTAGAAGATATAGGGCAAGGCTGCCTTTTGGGACTGTGCCAGAAAACATGAATTAATAAGAGTGAATAGAAAGCGCCCATGTAGTAATTAAGAGGCAATCACCTATGGCAATGAATACCTGAAAACAGGCTGCAAACTATTAATTCAGTGATCAAAAATATTTTTAGATGATTAATATGGCAAATTTGTTTTAAAAGACTAATTTCTGGAAAGATATCAAGACAATAGCACATTATTTGTTCCTCTGGCATTTATATAGCTAATTAAATTTTATAATTTGCAACAACATTAAGCATTATCTGAAAACAGTAAAAGCAATATTTCCTCCAGTAATTCTTTATTATAGTGTCTTCAAAATCAATAAGTTAAGACTAACTCAACTTTTTTAAAGAAAATTCAAGCGCCCAGAGCCGATTGCTTCATTTATTTCAATGATTTTTGTTGTTGTTTATTAAAAAGACACCATGCACGAATACTACATAATAATTTTCAGCTACTTGAAATTATATCAGTACCTGTTTTAATTATAATTCAGAGAATTATAAACAAAATTCTTTGATACTGTAATAAGCCACCACAGACGTTAATGCATGGCCAAGAGAGACTTTTCTTCATTAGAGCATGCCCTTCTCCTTCAGATACAAAACAATGAGCAAGTTACAGTAAAGGTGTGCAACATTAGACAGCAAAAATAAGTCTCTAAAAATCTGCTAACAAAATCTCTTGAAGTTATTTATTCTTTCAGTAAATCAGGTAAGGGCTAATTTATTGTCTCAAAGATGCTTCCTACGTCATTACAAAAGCTAACAGAAAACATGCACAGTCTGCAAAAAATTGCTGTCAGGAGTGAAAACTTACCAAAAAAAATGGGCCTAACCTGCAAAGTGAGTCTAAGTGGAAAGCTTACGTGTGAGAAATAAAACAAACCACAGAAAAAGCTTTACAATAGTAATAACTTCACTATAGCTATATTAAAAACACAGATTAATTTCTCTAAATTCACTGTTTTTCATATACCATTTCTGAGGATTCTAAAAAAGCTCCAGAAGCCCCCAAATAATAACCAAGGAACAAAGATTGATGAAAAGCTTCTATACTAATACTGACCAGGAATGATTATTACAGTCTATTTAGGAAGAATCCACCCGAGTGTTGTTGGCAACTAATGTATGCCTTGAAGCATTAAGATTTACATCTTTTTTTGCATTTCTAGTGTAATTTTAAATAGTATTTATGCTCCCAATTCAGAAATATTATCAGAACTATAAGCAATATAAAAAGTGCATATCTACTAAAGAGAGACAAAATTGTCTGCACTAAATTAAACAGTCAAATTTCATGGTTCAAAAGTCTGCCCTGATCTCAAACTTCCTTCACCCTCATTTTCTCCATAGGAAGGACTGTGGTTTGTGGAGTAGCAAAAGGACTAAAGGGGAAAGAAGTGAAAAACTACCAAAAATAAAACGGTGAGAGGAAATAAATTGAAACAACTGAAGGAACGCAATCTTAAACAAAAAGAAAGCAGGCAAATATGACCAAAAATAAATGCAATTTATTTCAAAACTAAGCTGCTCACCTGCATCAGTATATTTGGAGATTTAGGGAGAGAGTGTTCCCTCAATACGTACTAAAGTCTTCCTGTTTCAGTTAGAAAACCTTAGAAAAATTGAATCTCCTTTGAAAAATACACAGCTTAAAACTATGGGTAAAAGAAGTTAGTGAACTCACACTGTTTTTGTGAATGCTTCAAAATGAAACACAGTTTGAGGCATTGCTGTCACACCTTTAACTCCAGGTAGTCTCCACGGGTCTCATAATGGGTTGTTTTCTGCCGCAGTGCTTAGGCAGAAAATAAAACTGAATGTGCCATATCTGGAGTATGTCAGTAGTTTATAATGCTGGTGGTAAGAGCAATCCCTAAAGAATGGAATATATGCTGAGTTGCAGAAATGCTCTTTTAAAAGAAGAGACAAATTATCTACAGTCTCATATAGGATAGAGATTGGTGGTGTTGATTCTGAACACCTCTGCCTAGTTTTACAATGCTATTCTCCTGGGACCAAATCTTCAATGCCTGGTCACAGTTATGTAAATGTGCCATGAGAACAGCCTCTACGTGGGATTTGGAGTTTTCTATCCTCTGCACCAATCCATTAGCAGGAGTCATAGTGCGATAGCTTTCCCATCCATAGGAACAGTACAGCCACTCAGACCTGTCATGGTATCCGTGTCACCCAGTGTTAGGGACCCAGTTTTGTCTCCTTGGCTGGCCAGACTCCTTGTGCTACCTTTTTAACTAATGGAGACAGAGAGGGTCCTTTGGAGTCCAGCCCAGAGGAGGATCCTAATTCAGGTGCTCCTCTTACCTGCTTTTATCGCTCTCTACAGCTACCCGAAAGGAGGTTGTAGCGAGGTGGGGGTTGGTCTCTTCTTCCAAGTAACAAGCAATAGGACAAGAGGAAACGGCCTCAAGTTGCGCCAGGGGAAGTTTAGGGTGGACATTAGGAAAAATTTCTTCACTGAAAGGGTTATCAAACATTGGAACAGGCTCACCGGGGAAGTGGTGGAATTGCCATCCCTGGAGGTATTTAAAAGATGGGTAGATGTGGTGCTTAGGGACATGGTTTGGTGGTGGTTTTGGCAGTGTTAGGTTGATGATTTGACTCGATGATCTTAAAGGTCCCTTCCAATCTAGATGATTCTATGATTCATTACCTAAATGGAGAGATCTTCTGTCTCCATTGATTGCAGAGAAAGCCTAAAGGATCTAACAAGACTCAAGTGGACAAATTAAGTGCCTTGTGAATACTCCTATGTGCCTAGTTTCTTAAGCATTAGCACCCTGTTTGTTCCTCTAACTTTCTGATGTTATAGCTCAGCAAGGCACTCGTTTTAGGACTTCTGTCTCATTCCCACTTTCATACTGGAAGTCAACCATCTTCTCACCTGTGCTAGTGTATCTGTTCCTGTCATGATGCTGTAAAACAAGCTTTTGAACTGGTCAAGATCTAGACATATATCAACCTGGCTCAGCACTGGTCATATCCTTTCCAGCTTGCTGGGTCCTAGTCATATTCCTTGAATTCATTTTGTCATGGTGACCATCCTTGCCACCTGTCTGTCAACCTTTTCTGGTTTTAGTCTGTTCTTTCTAAGTTGAGGAGGCTGGTACTGCACACAGTATTCAAGATGCAGGCGTACTATGGATTTATATAGTGTTGTAATGATGGCTTTTATTTTGTTCTCTATTCTTGAAATTTTGGTTTGACTCTTTTTGACGTGACAGTTTTGCAGAACTATCCATTTAACTTCAAGATCTCATTTCTAAGAAGTGACGGTTAGCTCTCAGCCTATCACTTTCTATGTAAAGATAGTTATTTTTCGTGTGTGCATTTGTCTGTACTGAATTTCATGTAATTTTTTTTGCCCATTATTGCCAACATTGTAAGATCTTTCTCAACACACCATAGCTGGTCCTTCTCTTAACTTCCCTGAGTAACTTAGTATCATCAGCAAATTTTGTTCCCTCACTATTCACCTTTTTATTTTTCAGATCACTTATGAATATGTTGAATAGCGCAGATCTCCATGGGGTTTTCAGTGATGACCTACCTCCACTCTGAAAACTGACCATTTATTCCTATACTCTGCTTCTACTGTCAAACAGTTATTTACTGATGTGAGGATCTTCCTTTTTATTCCAGCACATTTTATTTTCTTAAAGGCTTTCGGGAATGGACCTTGTTAAACATCTTTTGAACACCCAAGCAGGGCCTATCAGGTGGGTCTCTTGCATTCTTGTACTTGCAGATTCCTTCGGAAAATTTCAACATATTTTTAAGCCAGGACTTCCCTTTTAAAACTTACACCGACTCTTCACAATATGTCATAATTATTCAGATTACACTAATTCTATTATTTGTTATAGCTTCTACTCATTTTCCCAGCATAGATGTCAGATTTAGTGGACTGTAGTTTTCTGAATCTGCCTGAACCACTTTTAAAAATCTTTTTCTGCATTGGTCACATTTCTGTCCTCTGGCTCAAAATGATTTGAACTGAGAAGCTGTGCACTACAATCCCTTGTTTCTCTTCTGACTTCCTTTAGAATTTCCTAGTGAATGTCTCTGTTCCCGATGAGTTGTTATAGCTTGTTTTGCCCATTTCTTCTATAAACTATTTATGGACACTTCAATTTGAAACAAATCCTAAAATGCATTTAGGTCTGACCCCAGGGCTGACCCTGCCAGCAAAACTTTGACCCTGGCTATGCGGAGAGCAGACTTTGGGTTGCTGAAGGTGCTAGCTAGCCAGGTCCCTTGGGAGCCTGCTTTTGAAGGGATTGACGTCCAGGAATGCTGATCTCTTTTTAAGAGCCATCTCTCACAAGTGCAGGAGCAGGCAACTCCAAAGCATAAATTAAGATGCTGCGATGGGAATCTCTCCAACCTCCCCCATGGTAAGCACAGGTGCAAAAAAATCACAGCTTTTCTGCTATGGCTTTATGTTTTTTGAATGCTCCTTTCACGCCTTGAGCATCTTACAGATTTTCTGGCAGTAGTCATACTCCCAATGTGTTTGAAAAAACTGGCTACTATTACTTTTTATTCCTTGTGTAACTTGTTTCTCACCTTTTTTTGGAGATTGTTGTTAAGTTACTTGTTACCTAGATTGACTCAAGACTCTGGCTTACCATACAGCCTTAAAAGTAATACACCATGGGAGGTGCAACTTCATGGTAGGCTCTGAGTTACCACTTAACGAAAAATCACGTTCCCATCCCCAAACCACGTGTTCCCTCCAGCTGTCATGTGCTGGCACTACTGCTCAGTTATATTAATGAGCTGATAGGGCTGAAAACTAACCCTTGTAAGAAACTTACTAATTTTCTCTAACCACACAGCCCCATAGCACTTGTGCTGTCACAGGGAGAAGGGAAGACAGAGATAAAGCTCAGGGTGTAACTGGTGCTTTTAACAGCAGTGAATATTTAGTTTAACTTAATTTTGAACCTGTTTCTAGGGTTAGGGGGCCAAATCTGGAGCATGGGTCAGAAATGAGCGGGTGGGTGGGAGGAGTGAGGTGAGGACACCCAAGACTGCTGCCAAATCCAGCTTTTCATCAAACTACATGCTGAGTGTAAATGCAGAATTCTGACACTCAGGGGCTTAAGATAATCAATTACAATAATCAAACTTAAGCTTCTTCTAAAGGGGTATTTAGGAAAACTTGCAGGGTGTATTTTCCCTGCCCAGTGAAGTTATGTCTTGATTTTCAGATTTAGGAGTTAATTTATTGGAAGAATAGGAAGGAAGAAAAATCAGGGACTGGGGAACTCTCAATACCATTACTAAAATACATAGAGCTTGGGGGGTACTTAATCCCCATCCTGCACTTCTGTCATCAGCTAAACATTGCTCCCCATTGTGCACACAAGGAGAAGTGCAAAGCTGACCCAGCAGATTGAGATGAAAAGATTAGAAGTAGAAATTAAAGTCTCCTGGAGAGATTGTTCAGCTATTATATACTGATAAATTTTTCATGGATTTCCCCATGTTTTAAAAAATCATATTAATCTGAACTCGGGAGCTTTAAAAACATGCCTCTGATTGCCAACATTTCCCTCTGATTGCCAAATAGGTGCACTGTGGAAGGTAGACTCTTTCTTATCTTAGCTGAAGAGGAAGATATATGCAAAAAGAATATAGATATGCCAGTATTCAAACTATTTGCCCAGAGTACTTCTACAGTTTCTGATCTGTCCTTCATTTGGATGTGAAGAGGAAGCGTGAGCTCAGGACATAAATGAATGGTATCATAAGAACAGCTGTACTGGGTGAGACCAAATGTCTGTCTAGCCAAGCACTGTCTCAATCAGTAGCCAGAACCAAGTGCCTAGAGAAGAACAGAACAGGCATGTAATAACACTTCCCCCAAGTACTCTTCCAGCTTCCACCAATCCGAGTCTCGAAGACTACCTGAGCCAGATGAGGTTCATGTGTATTTTTAACCTCTATGGATTTCTCTTTTGGGAACTTGCTCAAGCTTCCCTTGAACCCATATAAACTTCAAACTCTGACAGTACCCTGTGGCTGCTTAATTATGTTATGTCTAAAGATCTTATTTTGTTTCTTTTCCAACTGTCATATCCATCATCTGCCTTAATTTCTTATCCTGGCAAAGACTGTGCACAAACCATGTGTAGGGACCCTCTTTATGATGCTTTAGACTAGATACCTTTTTATCATGTCTCACAACAGTCTCCTTTTCTAGGCATACAAAGAGTCTACTTTGCTTAGTTTCTTTTTAATGGAAATCTCTCTGTTCCTGTGATCATCCTTGTTGCCCTTTTGTGAACCTTTTGAAAAGGTAGGGGCAGGCAACATGCAAGATGTGGGTGCAGCACGGATTTATACACTGGCATAAGTATTCTGTACTTATCTTCTATCCTTTTCCTATTTATTCCTAACATTCATTGAACGCCACTAACCACTAAGCAGATTCCTTCATGGACCTGTATTTTATCATCCCAAGATCTCATTCCTTGGTGGTAAGACTGCTGAAAGCCCATCATTTTATTTACAAAGTTTTGATTACTCCTAGATGCATCACTTTAACTCTTACCTAAACTGAATTTCATGGGATATTTTAAGGACTACTCACTGAGTTTCATAAGATCCTCCAGCTAGTCCTGCTAAGTGTCCTCATCTTTATTGTCCTGAAAAATCCGGTATCATCAACAGACTGCCACCTCATTAGTCGCTCTCCTTCCACTTTCCTCATGAATCAAAGAAGGAAGTTTCTACATCTCTAGCCATAACCTCCTCTTTGAAACTGAGATCCCAAGATTTCTTTCTCCACAGTGCTGCCTCCTTCATTTCATCTTGACAACTCCTTGCTAGAGAGACAACAGCCAATTTTCAATCTGTATGTCTTGTAACAACATCCAAGTATTTTTGGCTCTCATGGGTGTAACACAGGAGACAATAAGGTTTTCAAATCACCTCTCTTAGAAGGATGCCAGTCAGAACTCTCCAGTTTTCTTGGCATTGCACGCACAGTGCAGTGCTTAGACACTAATTCTTTTCTCGGTTCAACATCCGAGGTCAGTGACAAACACAGCTTTGAAAGAAGTATACATTTGAATCCACTCTTCTTGTCAGATGAATAACAACAGTAAAGTGATGCATCTTTAACAAAACCTCCTAATAAAGGTTTTAAAGCATGGTGATCATGGGAATTAGCTTGGGAGAGCATGCAAAGTGCAGATCCAACTTAATCTAATTAGGGCTCTAACACACAGAAGTTAACACTTCTCCTGGCAGAAGTAGTTGATAGATTAAATATTCTTCCAAAGAAAGAAAAAGGAAAATTTAAAGCGCTTTGGAAAGTTTGGAACTGAAAATTTTTTCATTCTAGCGCAGTGTTTCTGAATTTTTTTAAAACAACTTCTTGAACATTTTTAGTCAGAAAGTTATAGAAGTGAATGTATGAAAACAGCATTTTAAAAATGACAAATTATTAGCATCTCTGAAACTGTTTTTTTTCAATTGAAAAAAAAGTACAAAGGACAAAATAAAAACATAAAAGGTCCTGTTTTGCTGAAGTATCTGTGTCTGCCTTTGAGGTATCTGGCAGAATAGCTACATGGATCAGGAATGAAATCTCTCCTTAGTCCTCATCAACATATTTATGTTTACAGATACACAGAACCTCGCAGAAGGCAAGGGCTACTTTATCTTTCCTCTAGTCAGTGCCAATGTAACGCAAACTAGCACCACTTTTTAGCTATCTCCTCAATTCAGAAACCAGCATGATAAAATTTCTAATGACTAGGGGCTGAATGACAGCAAGGAATATTATACTGAGTAAGCTGAAGAATTAAACAATTTGGAAGAGGGAAAATCTATAGGACTGAACTGAAAAGATAATTTCAACTACAGAAAGAAATAACAATCAGCTATGCAACTAAGACAGACACAGAGGGTAAATGAAAAATTTAAGAATTATTCTAGGAAGGGATGAAATGGAAGGGAAGAAGAGGCCATCTCTAGGATTCATAAAACACCCTCATAACAATGAATCACAGAAAAAAAATGGTTTGCAAGGGACTTTGGGTGGTCATGTCATCTACCGTTTCTCAGGCTGTGATCAGCGGATTAGCTGAGGGTCCATGCAACATGTAAGGTAACAGAAAATGACTTACAAAAAATTGCAAATCATCCATACCATCTTGTAATTTATATTATTTCTGCTAGCCATCTCCTCACAGCTGACTTTTTTTTAAAGTAAAATATTTATTGCAGGTATTGGATACCTCTTCATTTTCAGCCTTATTTGTCAATGACATCACCTCCTTCTGCTGACTAGCAAGACTATACCTTGGATTCCCTATTGCTCTGAATACTCAGTGCAGTTTCATGTGTCTTGCTGGTCACACCTCATTTTTGTGTCTCGATTACTTGAATTCTATATCTGTGGGCTCATGATAGTCCTTTAGGCTTGTCATTAATAATCCAATTCCTGTAAAATTCCGTTTTGGGTCTCTGGTTAAGGCTCATGTATTGAAAGATATCTCTCATCCCCTGCAATGGTATAGTTTCTGCTTGTGCCTTTGGTATCTGTTCTTTGAGAAACTGGCATCACCATGTCTTTACTAGTCATTTTCCCCTTCTCCTTTACATGAAACCAATCATTTTATATCAAATGCCAATTGCTTAGATTTGTATAAAGTCCCATGAAATACATTGATCCAATCTCTTATTTCTTAATGCTTGTCACATCCCAGTAACGGCCAATGCTCACTTGTTCCATAGGCTACTGTAAGACTCAGGACAGGAGGTTCTCAATGGCATAAAGGAATTGGGTACTTTATTCCTATTGAATTTCATCTAAGTGATAATTGAATCGAAGGTCAATGGGAACTGGGAGTGTAAACCCCTGTTATATGTCTAAAAAACTCTTACAGGGTGAGGTTTTCAGCTGCTTTTCCCACCCTGAGGAACAGGCATGAGTAAAAGGGCTGAGGAGGACCTGTCATGCAAAGGAAACACTTCCAGGAGCAGGAAAGCTGGTAGATCACGGTTCAGGCAATGGGCTTGACCTCTCGTCCTGTCCCATATTACAAAACCTCTGTGATTTTCTACTAGTACATTTAGACTGACTCATTTCCCAAATCAACAGACCCAGCAGTCAGTTGCCAGATACATTTAACCATAGAGTAAGGACAAAAGCAGTGTGCACAAAGAGTGCAGCTGACAAACTGGAGACGAGCTCGTTGAGTGCCTCAGTCTCTGAGGAGAAAAGCTCCTATGCTTTCACTGAAGGTCCTCAACATGTGAGCGCTGGGATCTGCTCCTGGGTGCATACAAAAGCTGACATGAGACAATTCGCACCACAGCTACACACTCCTAACCTTCATGATCATGGTGGGGTTTGGTTTTTTTTTTTCCCCAGGCAGAGATCTCATAAGCTCAGAAAACAGAATAATAGAAAATGAGAAGACAAGAACAGATTTTTCCTAATGTTATAGATGTTATCACATATATATATATATATATGAGAAATATAGTACTTATATGTTATTTCCATGACTTCATTTATGGCACAGAGCTACTTCCCAGAGGAGCTCTACTAACATGCTGCCTGATTTTCTAGAACAGCAATGAAACCAACAACTGAGCCAAACTTCTTCAGTAGGCTGACAGACCATCACCAACAGGGCTCAAGAGCTGGACTGTTGCAGGGGTTAAGCCTTAAGGTCTGATCATCATCCCACTGAAATCAGAGAACTGCAATATTGATGGTAGTAAGAACAGATCCTGCAGCTGATCTCCTTTTGTGGAGATGGGAGTTATTAAGAGGTGAAGGACAATCTAAAAAGAATGTGAAATCCAGAAAGCAGTTATGAACTAGTCCCCACTGAAAAAAGCTGTTGCAACCCATTGAGAGGGGAGATCTTAAATATATTCCAAACACACCGCCAAAGCAGTAACTCACACCAAGTTGTAATGTCACTCAGCCCTTCTATGCCTCAGTTTTCTCATATGAAAAATAACACTTTGAAACTGTAATTATAGGTAAATATTTAATAGGTATAGCAGTGTTTGGAAAACATGTTTGGAGGGAAAGAGAAAAACATTTGAACAGAACTAAAATTATTCTATGGTAGAAAAGTGATGAAAGCTAGGAACAGGTCTTTATCTCCTTGAAAGTAACTTCACAGTTAAACAATCTGACCCAGTGATTCACTGTCAAAGCTCATAGCCCAACCATATTTGTGTAAGTACTTAACCTGAAGGGCATAATATCATGACTGAAGAGTTTCAAATTAAGATGGGGTAGTCCCTGTTCAATGTCAAATTTTCTTGGTCACTGAAGACAAACAGAACTAAAAACAATGGAAAAAAAATCCAACTAATGTGCATTTGGAGTGTGTATTGTTCAGTGCCATTACTGGTTATCTGTTAAACTGCAAGTGGTGAAAAATTTCAATTGCTCTTGTGCCTTTTAAAACCAATTCTTTAGGCCAAGACACAATTAGTTATCATTTTCTTTCCCTCTGCACTTGAATGCAAGTTACCATTTTGTTTGTTTCTCTGATAAACAAACAAGAAATTGGCAGATATTAATATATGGATAATTATTCTACATAATTCCTGTCTAAAGCACCATCAGTGCATCCTTGGGCAATGTGTTTCTGGGTAACCAGATTAGATTTTGACCTACACTATGCTATCATCTTCCTAGTGTAATAAACAACACTATCGCATCATTTTCACATGTACGCTATCAAAAGATCTACAAGAGAAGCTACTAATTTGTTGCTCTACATAGACTTCCAGTGCAAATGACCTATTATGGAATTCAACAGCACTGCTGACATCTTTAAAGAAAGCTCGTTCTCTTTCTAGCCAAAGAAAGCTATTGAGTGACAGCCATCAGTCAACTGGGAAAGATGAGTGATAAATACAAAAACAAGAGGTACCTGATTGAAGTGGGCAATGCACTAATCTTGTCATCACATTTACAGCCCCTGCTACTATACTTCTTGCCATTAATACAGCCAAAGAGTATTTAACTGCTGAACGGAACATTCTGCTATCGTGTGCCTAAAGCCACCTTCAGAGATTCCCATAGTATCACCGTGCAGAGACAGACAGAATGAAGAAAAAATGACAATATAAACTCCGGATGTGCATGTGTAATATTTCATGTATGAAGATTAGATCTCACATTTACTTTTTTACAACTACAAAAGGCAACATCCCAAATAGACAGTTATCCAAGCATAAACCAGAAACTGCTGACTCGTATGAAAACAAAAACTCTCACAAACAAAACACTATGGTTATGGTTGAATGCTCGATGTTCCTATTACTTTGGCAACTGCTTGCAGTGCTGTCTAATTATATTGCTTTTTAGTTTTGAACGAGATTTGACTGACTACTGTCTTCATATATGCAGCAAAGTTACCAGCTTTCCCAGAAATAATAGTCTAAAATTTTTATTTGGCATAACTAGCTCTTCTGGTGTAAGTTTGACTGAAGTTTAGAAGGTTGTTGTTCTCTCTTAGGATAGCAGGAAATATCAGCTACAGACTCAGCGATAACTCTTGAAAATGCTGGTTACATATGCAAAGCCCTGACTTCTGTATGTTATTTTTGAACTACAATTTTTGTTTTATTATTAATTCTTATCTTACAATACCAGATATTTAACAAGTTTACATATATGTAATCATTCATTAAAGATAGTAATATCAAAAGAGATTATTTTTATGATGAATTTCTTAGGGAGCTTAACTAATTACATTTTACTATAATGATGTAAGATAAACAGAATTTGTATTGCAATATATTTTGGAAAATGCTAGCTAGATAAAAACAAAGGTCAAAAGTCATAGTGGATAATAGCTGATGGTTTTGATAATGCTAATTATATATTACTAAAGAATAAAGGTAGAAAGGGAAATATGAGCATTAAAAGAAAGATAAACATCCCAATGCTGAATTTAAAATGAAAAAAAGAAAAAAAACTTTAAATGTCTTTGTAGCTCACTGTCATAAACCGAAGACATAATGAAGCCTGAATTAAAAATGTCAGTTTCTGTGAATGTTGATAACTTGGTTCTTTGTTGTACAAGTCAAAATGTGTCTGTTTGATGGGTTAAAATGACAGTCTGCAAATGGGAGAAGCTAGAGCTAAAAAAAGAAGACCCCCCCCACTTCCCAAAAGACTTATAAAAAGTAGGCCCGTAATGCAGTACTTTAAGGAGAAGACCTGTAGGGTAGAAGAGCCAGTATCTTTAGGAAGTAACCAAGCAGCACTAAAAGGCAATGTCCATGGCCAATCAAAACTATTTCTCTAGCTGCTGGGGCTCTTGCATCTCTCTCTTCACACTAGACTGGAAACCCTTTGTACTAATTGCCAGACTGTACCAGATTTTCTGGTTCAGTTCCATCCCATAATTGACCAACAATGATGGGCAAGGAAGGGGAAAAATTCAGGCTCACCACTGCAAGCAGAGGGTCAGAAATGGTTTCATAGGGAGCACATCACTGCTTGGCACTAAATGCAGGGTTAAGCAAGCATCATCTGTACTTTCTTCTGATTCCGAGGTTAAAAGGGGGATGGGAAAAACATTCACACTGTAGCAGGGTAAAGAGAAGATTTTGAGAGCTGGCATATCTTCTGCAAAAATCTTCCACAGAGACAAGAGAATGCCTGAAGGATTTTTGGAAGCTGGTCTCTAATCGCTGTAGCAGTATATTACTTATATTAAAATAAATAAAGCAGTTGTGAAATTCTGTTACTCCGTAAAAAACATCCTCCCACATTTACAGTAAGCGTGAAAGTATTTGCCTTTAAAGTTACTTTTCCGATGAATTAAAATAATTCACAATCTTATGTACTGAAAAGATCTGAATAGAAATATAGATACATAGAAAATAATTTGTAATTAAAAAGGTAGAGATATTTTAACATAAAATGCATATATTAAAGTTAAGCATTTAACAATACACGTTTAAATTCACAAATAAATATTTACTGTGCATCTAATCTAGTTCATCTCAGCTTATATATATGTACATTCTTATTGTTGTAGGGTTTTCTGCTTATTGTTGAATTGCTTCAATAAATCCAGAAAAAACTTAATTGGAGAGGAAAAAACCACAAATTCTTTCAGAAATTGGACTAATGACAGAATCTTTCTGATCACGAATCTTATTTACCCTCAATTGTTCTCCGCCCACTTTATTTCAAGCAAACAGCACCCCCAATAGCATTTCCACAAAACATTAAGACAGTTCTGAGACCAAAGTAAAAAAGAACGAGAAAAGGAAAAAAAGAAAGAAAAAAAGAAAACAATTCAGTGCTTATGGCAAGGCAGTTCAAAACCATACGATTGTGCTACCCATGTCCTGGAAATATCATGCCTACAGGTCAAACACTTTCCCTTTTACTCTTACCCTATCTTTGGAGCACACTTATTTGCAGAATACCTGCTCTCGAAACACCTCATTGTGCAGGAAATACACTCCTTACTTTCACTAGTTAGTTACAATTCCGTTTCTATAAGAGGAAAGGCACATTTCATTCAAATCCATCCCCTCTCTAACCCCACCACCTCTCACTCCAAGAATGGTTATTTTCCCTGTTAAGCTGAAACCTGCTCCCCTCGCTCGCCCTCTACAAAAGCTCCAAATGAGTGATAAGCTGCAAAGTTTCAGAACTAGGCCAATAAAGTTAGCATCTTAAAGCACAGCCAGCAGAGGACTTAGGCAAAAGCTTACCTTTCAAACCCTGAACAGAGCTGTCTTTTATGAGGCCTATACAGCTGACAAGTCCTGGGACTTTCTCAAACACAGGCCCCATACAGGTGAAATTCTAATAGGTGGTAAACACCTGAGAACTGGACAAGAAGACTACAAGAAAAAAGAAAGCAAATGAGTAAAATGTCTTCCCAGAGCCACAGTCAGCTCTTGTGCATGGGGAGTTACGAATGCACTGGCTATAGACTTTTGTCCAAAGCTGTAGGTTTTTTTTTTTTTTTTTTTTTTTTTTTAGTGAAGCTAGATTAGTTCATACAAAACTCAACAATACAGCACTGAAACCCATTGTTGATATTCAACATTTTTCACATAGCGGAACAGAATAGACAATACGGTATCTAGGAAACCATGGGCTGGATTACAAACTGATGATATCTCATCCTTCTGGAGGGCCTGTAATCCTTTTTATTACCTACCACAGAAGGGGGGAAGAAAACTCAAAACAAAACACTGCAGCATAAACCACCCCGTATCGATAATGTTTGAACTCTTTTCATAAATAAATGAATTTAATCTTTTTCCCGCTTCTGTCCTAAGCTTACCCCCCCACTGCAATATGCATATATAGTGAAGTACGTGCCTTTCACACTACTTAAATAACTGTTAAATGCACAGCATTCACGCTGTCCTGTGCCATGAGGCTCATTTTAAAAACAGTTCCAGATTACGTATTTAAAAACAGTACTATACCTGGTCTCATACTATTTCTTACAACACTTTGCAACTTAAACATAATAACGTCTCTCTTATTCTGAAACAACACAAACCATATTTTCCTTCACACATAAAGTTACAATTGCAATTACTGCTGGGCATATAACAATATTTGAAATAATTTTTTTTTTGCTTATTTTTTACAAAAAATTATTCCATTTTCAAACCTGCATTTAAACAGTCTGTATAGTTCCACCACATCACATCTCCAGTTCTCAGCACGCTCGGTTCAAAGGTCCCTCAGTGCAAACTCTGTTTTGTCTATTTTTGCTGCACTTATACTCCGCACAAAAAAAATAAATACAGTATTTACAGGGAATCCATTTACCCCTGCACAGATTATTTTTTATGTTCCAACTTCACTCCATTTCTACAGACTCCAGTTCCCATATTTTCCTTAAAACCCCAAATAGTCTAGGTAGCCACAGAAGTGATTGTTCCTACCAGTTTCTTTTCATCACTTCTGCAATTGACCAATTGACAACTGATTGATGGTTATCTTTTCACTTCCACAATGAAAGAAATCACCATCACTATAGCTATGTACAGTAAATGCCTCCAGAGTAAATTACATGATTCTAAAATTCTCCTTAGCTCACTTAGTAAAACATCAACACAAAAAGTTTCTTTTTTGCCTCTCTTCCTGTACTGCAGATTTGGCCTTTCCTGTCAGCTTCAGAAAAGAACTTGACAGCTTCTTTAAAAAGAGGAGTATAAAAGAACTTGAATAAGGGATGGCACAGGGCCGGGCTAAGGCTTCCATTCTCTGCAAGTGGCTATTCTTTGCACTGAAAAAAAAATTAGGCATGTGAGCACAGATAAGCCACATAAGAATACCCCAAAGAATATTCCCAGTGACCTTGAGATTTTGCTGCAATTCCGTATCCATTCTCTGTTGGAACAGCTTCATGAATTCTGAACTTCAGAATGACTAACTTATTTCCAGAACGTGCAATTTATTCCTTGTAGGGGAAAAACACTCCCACAAAATTAAGAGGGAAAAACATTTGTCACTACAAAATAAAATAAATTTGTCCTTGTATTTTTGCAATAGTTGAAGTGTATTAATAAGGACATGGCTCCATTCCCATAGCTAGTTTTAGTGATGTTGAGATGGAAAAGAGATTCAATTCTATCAAAAACCAAACCCCTCTTATATTTATCAGAATTTCTAGCTCCTGCATGGAAAGCTAGTGAAAACTTTTGATTGCTGTACAATTAAGGGCAGTTTTCAGAGCATTAAATATACTGCTGAGAAAGACAGAGAATGATTTATTGGGCTTTGTTCCTTCTTGGAGAACACTTTAAAATAAAACAAAAATAGACTAATTATTTCTTAAATACTAAAAGAGAAATCAAACTCTCTTTTGGTGTGGCCAAAAGATTTTGTAATGCTATAAAAGCCTGTTTACTTTACAGTACAAGGTAGAACCACTAGCAGATCCTCTCCAGTTCAAATTATGTCCTTTAAAACTTGCGTTACTTTCTGCAGGCTGATAACCTGTATGAGCTTTTGGCACTTCGGGTCACCAGTATCACTAGATTTTAAATATAAGCTTCCTGTGTTTTGGTTATAAACAAACATCAGGACCATCTAGTCTTCAAGTCCTCTTCACTAATTTAGTCAGGAAAGGAATTCTCTTATAATTTATGTTACGCTACCTCTGACGGATCCTTCCTAAAGAGGTGTGTCCATAATGGAGGATACTTTCCTCTGTATCAGACATCGGTCACGCCAGATCTGAACAAGAGGTTATACAGTAGAGTAAATGCTTTTCAAATATTTTTTTCTGTTATTTTTTTCCCCTCTGAATCTATCAGCAAGATTACTTCTGGATATCTCTACCCTGTACTAGTATCCAAAAGAGACGGGCAAAAAAGAATCAAAAGAGATTTGATCTGAAAAACCTACCCTCCAACAAAAGCTAAAGCTCATCTAAAAGACGACTAACCATGGTCTGCAATTACCTATTACTGAAAAGACTTCTGAGAGTAAATAACTCTTTATTATTAGGGGGAAAGAAAGGTATAAGAAAATACAGAAGGTAACGGATCTCAGTTGTTTTACAACAACTATTAGAGTACTAGTAAGGAAATTATTGATGTGTTCATCTTTTTCATTGTTGTTACTTTTTTCAAAGAATTCTATGCCCATGTACCAATATCCAGTGAGAAATAGTTGGTATTAAGTCAGTAAATTACAGAGTTAGTGTACTGCTGTGCTAACTAGATGAAAGAAGGATGGCTGCTAATAACGTATATAAATATGATTTGAAAAGAGACAACAGAGAATAAAAAGCAAATACAGTGACGGTCATCTTTAGTTGACTTAAAATTGCATTTTAAATAATTAACCACAATTGTAATACAAATTTGTGCTGGGAAGAACTGTAACTAAAATCAGCTACAACTGTCTTAAAATACACTTTGTCTGATTAATAATTCTTTCTAGGAAACATCTTTGTCCACATAAAAATTTATTCTTGAATATTTCCTAGACCAATTATCTTTTCAGAGGCTGAAAAAAGGCTCTGGTAATCATTTATAGGACAAAACTCCCAAATATTTACTTGTAATATTTATTGAGTAATTTAAAATAGAAGATTAAATGTTAATAGCTTTGAAATAATATAGCGTTCTTGCTTCCCAGAAAGAAAACAGTTTAATGATGCAAGAAAGGAAAGATACAACTGCTTTTCACACAAGAAAACTTTAGACTGGAGGCTTTCAAAGCTGTTATGCAGTGTTATGCACATGTATTTAAGTTCAGCTTTTTCTTAACTTGAACGATGGTTTGAAAATTTAAACAAGAAAAAATAGAATATAATTAAGTTTTAACTTTTAGAAGTCTGATTTCCAATTCTTTCTAACAGAAAAACTTATTTCAAGCCATTTTTGCATCAGTAGATGTCAAGATGACAGCATTCTGCAATGCATAACATGGGTTACTCACTTGAAGGTGAAAAGAAATTTGAAGAGTAACCTTCAAATCCTATTATGTCATAACTACTTTCCAGGAGAGGGGAAGGACACAGCAGGGACTACATATATAAAACCACTTCTTGTTTCATTCTCTTGTCTCTGGGTGCAGGCTTTTAAGTATTTGTGTAATACAGGATCTCTGCCTTTTTGTTGCCAAGCGTTCATAGTAAGTACTCCACAATATAACAAGAGTTTTGAATAGAAGCCAGAAAACCATCTATCACCTCTGTTTTCTTTTAGGATGCTTCATTGGGTTCTATGATTGATATAAAACATATACATGTCCTATAAACTACCTAATCTGTGTATATAAACTAAATACATGTTTGGGTGTTAAAACTGGGGGAAGAAAAAAAAAAAAAAAAACAACAAAAAAACCAACGAAAAACTCCCACCAGCTTTATTAGGCCAAAATATAGGTTGAGGTTTGTTTAGACAATTCAGGGGTCTGGTCATTTCCAAGACAGCAACAGCTTGTGAAGAGAAGTGCTGCAGGAATAGCAAATATTTTAACTGCGTCTTTATGGAGTAGATAAGTAACTTGCACAATGACTGCTCCTAGAAGTATACCAACAAACTCTTTCATGTCAAATGAATAACTAAACAAGAACAGAGCTTTCCACAAAGGATCTAAAACCAAAAGAAGCTTTGAGAAGCTAAGGCATTGCTCTCTGCAAATGCTAAGGATTTTGTTATGAACATTACTATAAAAGATTTTATCAATCTAAATAAACTCCTTTACCAATGCTCATCAGTATGACTTTTGAATGTTTTATAGGCATCGACTCAACCAATATGGTACAGACTAACGGAAAGATTTTCAATATAATCTCCTAGAAAACCTATGAAGTTTAGACAGTAGTCATAGCTCTTATTTTAATATGAACTAATTTTTAATCATACTAAAGTACTTGAAAATTAACATACCCTTAAACCCTTTTCTCTATGTCATCATCACCATCAAACCAAGTGTGTTTATTCTGCTGCTTCTCTGTGCTGTGTTTGAGAGTATGAACAAGGACAGCGTGTGTAGCAAGGACTTACCAGTGACAACTGTCAATAAAGAAGAGAGGAACATTTTCAGGACTGTTGCAGCTTGTTTGAAAATTTAACAACCTACTGGGTTTGCTCCTTTGAGGGAAGGTAGCACTGTGCTATTTAACACGATGGTCCCTATTGGGTCTCATGACTTAATACAGATTCTTAAAGACTGACATAGTCTTTGCTACACAGATAATGAAGTCAAGGACTGCTTAGACAACAAGAAGATATGAGTTCAGTGCATTATTCAAAGGCATTGATGGTTAAGATGTTGAGACATGGGTTAGAGGAGGGGATAAAAATATTTACAACAGCCACTCATTCAAAATTCCTTCTGAACATGAGTTCAGAATCTGCCATTACCCCCCTATAGACGAAGAACAGTCTTTGGGACGAGCAACCCTAAATGCTTCATTTCTGAATGCAATCTATTACCAAAAAAACCACCAGAAAAGACAGAAGGATGCAAGTGCTGACACTGCACCCTACCAAGGAGACCATGAGGAACCGAGCACTGAACAGCAACAATCTGAACGCTGAACCTGGCCTGAACACTTTGATGCTTTGTTTTTTGGGAGTAACCTATTAAAAAAACCCAACAACCAAGAACAAGACAACATGTCTTCAGAGTTTCAGAATGTGCCTTTAAAATGAGGAATAGGACTTCTCTGATGCAACAAAGGAGGAGGAGGAACATAAATGTGTGTGTCATGGTTTGGGCTGGGCTGGCCACTAAAATGAATGACAGGACAAACCTCAAACCAGGACAGTACAGAAGCAGAAAACCTGAGCACTTCCCTCCTAATGTCTGAAACTCAAAAGCAAGCTCATGGGAGCTTTGAGTCTGAGGACATGCATGTTGAGGAGGAGCATAACTATGGCAACATATCAAACAAGACAAAATAATGTAGGGAACCAGAACAATTGAACATTTTGCCTGTGGAAGTAATCTATGGAAGAGAGCAGCAAGGACAAAATCAGGGGAGTTCTGAGTTGGAGGAAACATCCCGCAAAGAGAAGCAGTGTTTCCATTGTGTACCACATAGAGAAGCACAGCAACACATGCAACCTGAATACCTGAATGTGACCAGCAGCCAGTCCCAACACAAAACTTTTCAAAAAGAACAAAAATGAGAAGGACAAGATCACATGAACTCTGAATTTCTCAAAAAGAAGGGTTTTGAAGAGGTGTCAAATGCAGAGAAGCATCAGCCAGTGGAAGCACAACATCACCCTTTGTAAGCCCTGAGAAGTTAAAGAACAGAAAGAAGGTCCCATCTGTGAAAAAAAAGATAACAAACAGGACAGAGTCACTTGCAGCTTTAGAAGAAGAAATAAGAATTAGTAAGTGTTTCTGCTGAAAAACAAATTATTTGAAAAATCACATAAGCACAATGTTGAGAGGATGGAAAGTAAAATAAACTGTAATGATTAATTCCACCACATTACACCATGAGATTCTATTCTTTCCTTACCCAGTACTAAACGAATCCATACTGCAGGCTGTAGGCGGGGATGTGTTTCTGCTCTGGATAATTAGAATCACAGAATCATAGAATGGTTTAGGTTGGAAGGGGCCTTCAAGATCATCTAGTTCCAACCCCCCTGTCATGGGCACGGACACCTTCCACTAGAACAGGTTGCTCAAAGCCCCATCCAGCCTGGTCTTGAACACTTCCAGGGATGGGGCATCCACAGCTTCCCTGGGCAACGTGTTCCAGTGCCTCACCATCCTCATAGTGAAAAACTTCTTCCCGAGATCTAATCTAAATCGACCCTCTTCCAGTTTGAAGCCATTACCCCTCGTCCTATCACTACATGCCCTTGTAAAAAGCCCCTCTCCAGCTTTCTTGTAGGCCCCCTTCAGATACTGGAAAGCTGCTATAAGGTCTCCCCCGAGCCTTCTCTTCTCCGGGCTGAACAACCCCAACTCCCTCAGCCTGTCCTCACAGCAGAGGTGCTCCAACCCTCTGATCATCTTCATGGCCCTCCTCTGGACCCGCTCCAACACGTCCATGTCCTTCTTACGCTGGGGGCTCCAGAGCTGGACACAGCAGTCCAGGTGGGGTCTCAACGAGAGATGAGTAGAGGAGCAGAATCACCTCCCTTGACCTGCTGGCCACCCTTCTGCTGATGCAGCCTAGGATGCGGTTGGCTTTCTGGGCTGCAAGCGCACATTGCCAGCTCGTGTTGAGCTTCTCATCAACCAACACGCCCAAGTCCCTCTCCTCAGGGCTGCTCTTGATCCATTCTCCACCCAGCCTGTGTTTGTGCATGGGATTGCCCCGACCCATGCGCAGGACCTTGCACTTGGCCTTATTGAACTTCACGAGGTTGGCACGGGCCCAACTCTCAAGCCTGTCCAGGTCCCTCTGGATGGCATCCCTTCCCCTCCAGCATGTCAACCGCTCCACAAGGCTTGGTGCCGTTGGCAAACTTGCTGAGGGCGCATTCCGTCCCAACATCCATGTCGCTAACAAAGATGTTAAATAGTACCGGTCCCAGTACCGACCCCTGAGGAACACCACTCGTCACTGCTCGCCACTTGGACATCGACCCGTTGACCGCAACTCTTTGAGTGCGGCCATCCAGCTGGTTCCTTATCCACTGAGTGGTCCATCGGTCAAATCTATGTCTCTCCAATTTAAAGACAAAGATGTCATGCGGGACATTATCGAACACTTTGCACAAGTCCAGGTAGATGACGTCTGTTCCTCTCCCTTTATCCACCAACACTGTAACCTCGTCGTAGAAGGCCACCAAAATTGTCAGGCACAATTTGCCCTTAGTGAAGCCAAGTTGGCTGTCACCGATCACCTCCTTATTTTCCATGTGCCTTAGCAGAGTTTCCAGGAGGATCTGCTCCATGATCTTGCCAGGCACAGAGGTGGGACTGTCCGGCCTGCAGTTCCCCGGGTCTTCCTTTTTTCCCTTTTTAAAAATGGGCATTATGTTTCCCCTTTTCCAGTCAGCGGGAACTTCACCAGACTGACACGACTTCTCAAATATGATGGATAGGGGCTTGGCAACTACATCCGCCAGTCCTCTCCGGACCCACGGATGAATCTCATCAGGTCCCATGGACTTGTGCACCTTCAGGTTCCTCAGCTGGTCTCGGACCTGGTTTTCTCCTACAGTGGGCGGTTCCTCATTCTCCCAGACTCTGCCTTTACCTTCTGCAACTTGGGCAGTGTGGTTAGAGCTCTTACCGGTGAAGACTGAGGCAAAAAAGTTGTTGAGTACCTCAGCCTTGTCCATGTGCTGGGTGACCAGGTCTCCTGTTTACTTCCTGAGTGCGGCCACATTTTCCCTAGTCTTCCTTTTGTCCCCGATACACCTATAGAAGGCTTTCTTGTTGCCTCTGACACCCCTGGCCAGACTTAACTCTCTCTGGGCTTTAGCTTTCCTACCCTGATCCCTGGCTGTCTGGATAATTTCTCTGTACTCCTCCCAGGCTACCTGTCCCTGCTTCCACCCTCTGTAGGCTTCCTTTTTCTGTTTGAGCCAATTAAAATGGTTTGTCTGAAATTAAGTGCATAAAAAAGTGATCTGATTTCACTGAGCAACTGTGAATCCCATTGCTCTCCACTGGAAGTGTATATGCAATTTAAAACCTAAAATTAGACACTTTAATCCATATTTAAGCACGAAAATAAGCAGCATGAGGTCTGAGGAAATCAAGCTCTATAACCAGTCAACATTATTTATAAACATATTCCACAGGGATGAAGAAGAGAAGTAATATGCTAACATTGCCGAATGCTGAAACAGAGACCTGAAGCTTGATCCAGCACCTAAGAAATCCGAGGCTTTATCATACAAAAATAGAGAAGGCGATCTACTGTGCACTCTTTGCCCTTTGCTTTAGAGTGAAAAGATGGCAAAAGGATGGCAGAACACACGGATCTTCCCTGATTGTGGTATTTTATCAAATGGATGAACCATTTCCATGTGAGTTGTCCTGTGGTAACTAAGAATGCATGGTTCTACACAGTGCATGCTATCTGCAGGACAGTTATATACATCTGCACATTCCATAAGGCAAAATGACAATATTTTTGTTGTGTATTTTGAAAATTAAGTTTTATACTGTTAATACCACTTAAGGTATAAAAAAGTAAGGTTTAATAGAATGTTAATCCAGCCATCTGAAAGGCAGTAAAAATGATATAAAAAAAAGGCGATGTGTGCTTTTATAAAAAATAGCTGTCTATCATAAAACTGCTGTAACCTTTTGTCTCCTAACCAT
Source organism: Burhinus oedicnemus (assembly GCA_008921705.1). Taxonomy (NCBI): domain Eukaryota; kingdom Metazoa; phylum Chordata; class Aves; order Charadriiformes; family Burhinidae; genus Burhinus; species Burhinus oedicnemus. The sequence goes on along the minus strand of VFFE01007055.1, from coordinate 847,771 downwards.
ATATATTACTAACTGAATTACTGAATAATCTAACGCACAGTTTCCTTTACACAGCTGAAGTAATTCACAGAGCTTGGTTCGCAAAACAAAAAAAATGATAGAGGACAATTTTATATTTTCACATGCTTGGCATTGAATGCAAACTCATTTGATTTTTTTGGGGAGTATTTTGCATTCTTGGAATACACCAGCAGTGGCTATAATATATGATGTAAGTGTATCATACAATGTGTTTATTATAGCCATTTCTCTGTAGCTGCTACAAGGGAACCCCTTTGAGGCTAGATAAAAGTTTGCCAAAAATAATATTCAAATATCCTTTTAATCAAAACAAGATAAAGAGGAGATTAGTGCCACCAGTGTCAACACCACCACTTCCAAAACATATGCTCAAATAAAACATGAAAGCTTTAGGGGATTGGTTTTGCAAGCTTCAGTAGCTTACACTTCCTCTCTCTTCCAACTCTATGTATTATTAAAATGCATCAGCTGATGATGTGTGTTAATAACAAGCTCCATCCTCAAAGGACTCTAATTCATTAAAGGGGACTACCAACCTGTAATTCTCAGAATTTAAAACAAAATATTTATTTAGATTGTTAATTATGAATTGTATTTCAATATAGAAGCTTAGATTCTTTTAATGTCACTTAAAATAACACAATGAAAGAAGCATATCCCAAGAAAATAAACCACATACATATCTAGCAAAATTTAATTCCCAACTAAACCTAACAGCATGAGGACTTTTTCTCCATAAAATATCAATTTTTTGTGACTATTGTACCTGACTAAAATTGAATTTATTCTTTAACTCTAAATCTTGCTGTTCTCTTTCCCCCCAGATTGAATAACAATTATAAATCATATTTTTTTCTTTTGCTTACAAAGTGTTTAATTTTCCGATTCTTGAAGGGAATGTAGGGCATTCACTTGTCATCAAAATTATGCCCACTGATTTTTTATTTAAAATATAGACATTTCCATTCCTCTTCTGCTTTGGCAAAATTTAATCTGTACAAACTGTAAGTATTGAATCTAAAAAATCTTAATAAAAAAAGCATGGTTTCTGATTTAATGTGGGAAAGCAAACTGACAAGAATGAGAGATATTAATTCAACTCAGTGCTTGGTGACGCTACCGGGAGCTGATTTACAGGGCATACCTTGCCTGTCTATCATCAATAGAACATTTTCACAAAAGTGCCAATTCAGTTCAAAATCTGCATTTTCCTATCAGATGGTTTTATGGTATGGATTTGGCCACCAAAGGCTGTAGACAAAAGTAAAAGAAACACTTAAATATGGAGAGTGTTTGGACATGCAAGCATCCTTAAAATTCATAGTTAACTGCTCAGACCAGGCGTGCATAGTAGTTGGGTATCCTGTCTTTTGCAGCCATGGAATCCTATATATCACATTGTTTCCCTGGGGAATTCAACCAAGACCTCGGAGAGGCCCCCGTGGCATGTTCCACCCTGCTCCTGCACTGCCTGTGGCCAGGCAGCAACCAGGACAGCACAGAGCTATTAGCTTAGAAGAAGGGGAAGAAGTTATCATTCACACAAATCCCCACCAAAGCAAACAAATGAAAAATATGGATATAACTTAAGCCCAGGGGTCTTTCTTGAACATCTTCCCTGGGACAAAACTGCTATTTCCTTCCAGGTCCTATTATGCAATGGAGCACCTAATCAAGCCATCCCAACGCACTGTCTTGGTCACTACTCCACATCCGTCACTGACATTTTTACTCCATAGATCCATATTGTGGGTGTTTCACACGCATAGTGTGATTGTGGTGGCACTAGGAGGGGCCATGGCTTGGGGTCTGCCACAGTGCTGCAGAGCCACACTTACGGACAATCCCTGGTAACCGGAGCAAATAACCCGAAGCTGAAACTGCGAGCATCAGCCACACCGATTCCTCTGATGCTCCCGACAAACACAATGCTGAAACTGCCTTATTGAAAAACACAACCATGTGAAAGCAAAACTAGAATATCACAGAAATTTAAAAATACAGAAGTTCTGCTTCTACAATGCTCTCAAATTCCATGAGAACACAGATTTTGTGCACACTTGCATAATTTCATCAAATGCTTCTCTTCAGGTCTGTCACCTCAGTAGCATTTAAATGAAGACCTCTGTCATTGGAAATAAAGAGATGCCTATTGGTGAAGTGATTTCATGGTGGTATTTGAAGTAGAAGAGGTTGCACTCTCTATAAACAGCCATTACAGATATCTTATGCTGAAAATTCGGCACGCATTTGAAAGAAAAGAGGTGTATTAAACCACAGGTAACAAAAATAAATAGTCTTCAGACAAGTTTATAGTCTTTACAGAAATCTTTACGAATTCATACATACTTAGTGAACAAGCAGAACATTTTAAGCCACTTTATTCTTTCATGTGACCATTACAGATTTGTCACTATGGGCTTCCAAGGCAATACTACAAAATATAAAATTCCTGTACTAAATATGTCCTGAAATTCTGAAAAAGTTATATTTAAGTAATGCAATACATAGGGAAAAGCACAGTATTTGATCACCGCTTCTAATTTTCACTGAATCTGCAATAAAAAAAATTAACTAGGTTAGCCATATTCCTGTGTGCAAAAAAGAGATCAGTTCTAATGGCTTTTATTTGCATAAACACTAGCATGGGATACGATTCTTTCTTGAAGGTTTTGAAATATGATCTCTTCACTATTTAGTAGTCATGCCCATAAAACTCGCTTGTATCAATGTGTGAAACTGATTCTAATATGGCTTTCCCAGCCAGGAATTATCCATGATTAAGGTAATTATAAGGGGAGAACTAAGTTCATACTAAACTCTCTGACATATTATGTCAAGAAAGTCATTGAAAAACTGTTGTTTACTTATATTCTATTCTTTTCAAGCTTGTTTTTCATATCACCAACACTAGTATAAAATACAATTATTAGACAAAGCTCAAGGCACAAAGCCGTCTTTCGAAGAGCACAATTAAAATAAAACAGACATACCTCTGGAGCTGCTGATACAAGGGCAGAATCAAATTACAGAGTTTATGGATGAAGGTGGAAAAGGTACTTCACTGCAAAGCAGTACAACAATGAAACTGTATATCAATGGCAACAAATTACTTAAACTCAATAGTATACCTGACAATTTATTTTGAGAGCCATGTACTACAAATTTAATGATTTATTGTGCAATATCCCTCAGTTCTAGTTCATCTTCCCACGGTTAAATAACAGTTTTCTTCCTGTAGTGGATACATAAAGCTCAAAGTTACTTGTTTGTAGGATACGATTACATATTTACAAAATCATAGCAGATCATTCATTACTAAAATGTCTGTGAAAACTCCTGTAAAATTCAGTAAGTCTGGCCAAGCAGCAGAAGAGGCTAAAACCCACATTATATCAAGCAAACATAACACGTGTGTACATAAAGGGACAGACTTAAATAGTTTCTAAATGCTGTGCTCCATAATTATTCTTCAGCCCATATTTACTACACAGAAGATGGTATCTTAAATGTAAATAGTATGTACTGCTTGGGTTTGGGGCTGAGTTAATTATTTGCACAGGACAATGTGTGAAAGAAGAAGAAAAGATCGAAGAGCCTTGATTTTCCTCTTAAGTGCTGAGAAATCCGACGGAAACCAGGCCAATAACCTTCAGTAGAGATTTTGATTTAATCATGCTACAGATGCATCTCAGAGTTTTAGCATGTATTTATGCAACACACCAAATATGGTCAACTTTTCAGCTCTTAGTTAAGGTTAAGCTAGCAACTTGTCCTGGAAAAGTAAATTTTTGCCCTCATGGTGGCAGAGAGAAACTAGAAAATATAATCCACTGAACTCTGTTGGTTCAGAGTTTAAAAGGCAAATAAGAGATGTGAAAAAATGGTGTTGTTATTAAGTGAAATTATAATTTTGAGAAGCAGGAAGAACTCTTTCAAGTTTTTCATCTTGTGCTGGCAGTATCACCAACTTTTATAAACAAAAGACATATACACAGTATGATTATTAAAGTAGGTATTTCCCCCCACAGTATAAAGTAAGATTAGAAAGGAATTACCTTTGTATAAATATGCCTGGTGAAAGTTACAGATTTTCTTTTTGAAGAAATGCAATATTTATTGGGAAAAAAAGTTTAGAAAAATATTTTCATGTCCTAACTGGAGTAAAACAATCTTAATTAGAATTTAGTTTTATAGTGAACCTTACTTTCCTTATTGAAAGTGTGTGCCAGTATGGAAGCTCAAAAAAAACATTTGTTTTTCAGTACCTTCCAGTGCCTTCAGTGCTTGCAATTTTTAATTACAGAATTTGTAGAAGATCATTCATCAATTACTTCACAGCAGTGGTACAATAAATTTAATTAAAATGACTACTTGGCTAAGTAGTATGTTGGAGTTTTAAAATTTCTATTAGTTATCCATAACCTAAATTGTGTTATGCTGGTATGCACAGTTTGAAAGAGAAAAACTGCATAGATACATGACAGACGTGAGAAACCACACAATCAATCATTTGCTTATATCTTACTTTATAAACTTATAGTCTCCAAGACAATGAAAAAAAGGACTTTTGTTTTCTGTTCATAATTATGCTATTATCAAGTTTCAAAAGCTATAGTGGAATAATAAGATTTTTCTTCATTTACTAGAAATATAAAAAAGTATGTTTGGATATTTTAACATTAAAGAACAGTCTGTTACTTTCTAAATGTCACAGAGTTTTGTTACTCTACTGAAGTATTGATCACTGGCAAAATCATTACAGACCTGATACTAAAATTATGGCTACTACAGTCATACACATCTCTTGTACATCTCATGTAGCTGTTTCAAAGCACTTTTCAAAAAATAATGGACCTAACTTTAACATAACACTGGTTATAGGAAAGTTTCATTTTAACAGTCTCAAAATGAGGCAAAAGAAGTTTGTCCCAGGTCAAACAACACCAGGCAACAGAATCCATGAATCTTAACTCTCCACCTTTTACTTTTATTTATGAGTTTCTATAATTTTATTGGGAAACATTTAAAAACAAGGTCTGTCTTACTGCTATGCTATTAAGACTGCAATGTTCAAGAGATAACATACGGCCCTGAATTACATGCACCATCTCCAAAACCTCCTTGATTCCCAAATAAGTCTTGCCCAACTCTGGATATTACAAGCCAAAATTGAGATGCAATCCTTTACATCTCTGTGGCCAAAATGAAGAGATTTACCAGTGGAAAGAAGTGTTTCAGCTACTCAGACAAGACGTCTCGTATTTAATCTGTTTTTAGAAATCAGTAGTCCTCAATCTGAGCCATTAAAAACTATTCTGAAGAACTGAAAGAACTCAAACATTTCCTTTATGTCAAAAGGCAACAAGAGGGCTCCTATCCCTAGCAATTAAAAAATGGAAGTGCGTGTCCTAATATGAGTTTTAATTACTGTATGGGGGGTCATTTGACCTTTTTCCAGTCAGGTGAGGGACAACTGTATGAAGGACCCATTTCCCATGAAACCAGCCTCCAAAGATTTCATCAGACAAAATGATAATGAGCTATTCCAGTTGAAATGAGCTGATTAGTTTTTCCCCCCAGCTGCTGTTCAATTAATGAACCAGTTTTCAAAATTTTGAAATGAAGTTCATGAATCATCTATTTTTATTTTCTTAAATTGAAAACTGATAAATGAATTCAGCCTCTTGGTGACACAAACAGAAATAGTTTGAATTTCAGATCTTGAAGAAGTGTTAGCAATGTGAAAAAAAAAAAAGGGACAATTTTAAACGCAAAGTGAATATTTAGCAGCAAATATTCCTAAAGAACTGTTAAAATACAGATGATTGAAGTAGCAGCCAAAAAAAGGGATGCAAATGACTCTTAAATGAAAGGTTATAGAGCATGAGAGGTGTTTAATCCAAATAACAAACTGTTGTTGTCAATGAAAGATCTGATACAAACCGATTTAGATAATACAGAAAAATGAACACACAATTTGACAGCTACCCTGGATTTACAGAATCATGGGATTAAATGCTTTCCACTTATTCAAAGAGGATTAGTCAGGATACATTTATTTATTTAAAGCAGATCTTTTACAGAACTAAAGAGTTTACAAATGATACAGAGTGATGGAAAATAGAAAAATCCATATCAGCTTTAGCTTCTATCATTCAGCCACAGACGTGAAACTACTTACTATCAAATATGCAATATAGTGCATTAGCAAAATAATAATAATATTAATAAATTTGGTGTAGCCTTAAACTATTTAGTCAAGGAAAAAGAACATTAAAATACTTGTATGGGCTAATAAAATGTGAACATACTAACGAAACATCCAGAAGTAGAGTTGATCCTTGAAAAACAGGTGCAAGCCAGGGATAATGCTGGTGGAACTGTTATAGCTACAGTCAGTATGAGAAGGAAGATATTAAGCAGATGAGACTGGAAAGCAGGATTCCTGCGTGTGACTCCAAGAACTGCTGAAGACTCACTACAGGGCACTGATTAAGTCACTTCATTTTTCATCTCCCATCTCTGCTAAGTAGAGAAGGTTTCTACCTTGTAAAGCACTAAAGTTTTAATTAAATGTCTGATAAGTGATTTAGTCTTATAGTAAAAGCTTCTCCTCATAAGCAAAATAATAACAGCAACATTGTTTGAAAGTTTCTGCTTGTGCCAGAAATGTGTCAGAGCCTAATTTTCATCTCTGCTGAAGGATATTTATCATGCTCTGGCAGTGCTTTGCACTGGCTCTGGGATTCCTTTTCATCACCAAGGTGGTGAAAGACGGGTATAATGAAGCAAAAAATCAAAATCTTATGTTTGGTTGTTTGGGGTTTTTTGACAGAAAAATCTGATACTAAGTATTAGAGGCCAAGCAAGTGAGAAATGCCCCTAGATATGAAAATAAATGGAAAATAAACAATAAAGTGTAACCGGGTCACTGGAGTGTTTGCAGATTCACAGTCAAAATTTGCATAGTAACTGTCAGGTTCTGAATTCAATATATTTAACACCACTTTATTGTCATCCCTATATTGTTGTTTCTAGCAATCCCACTACCACTTCAAGAATTAAACCACCTTCCTGCATATCAATTCCAGTTATAGTTGCAAAGGGGTTGCACAGTTGCAGCTCATAACAATATTTGGCTAATTTGGTAACCTTTCTTCCTTCAGAACATCTGTGAGCAATATACCTGTTTCCCTGCCAAACTCAAAATCTGGAAGAACTGTCTAAAGAATCAAGAAGAGACAAAAAGTAGCTACCACACCTACTGTCTACTCTTTGCACATGACCAATACCTAAGACACCGTCTTGAAGACACCAATACGAGCCTTTTGAACTAAAATCAAAGCTGATCAACATGGGAGCCTTCACTAAATTAACTATATGCAGTATTAGCTGCGGTGATGTACCTGACTTAATTTGCATCACGTCGAATGATCCAGATGAAGACAGTGACCCCCCCATGCCTGTTCATTCCATTTCCCCAAACTGCTGGGCCTATCGCTAATCAAGGCAAGATAATATAAGAGATGGCTATGAATTAATCCTCTCTTCAAGTATCAAATTCAAAAAAGGTGTCTCAATTAAGACAAATTAATTTAAATTCAGCATTCTAGCAATAAGTTAATAGAGATTTTATGTCCACTTCAGGGTACAATAATGAGTTCATAAATGAACTCACTAACACTTTCTTACTGATGAGGATGTTGATAAGGCAAAAGCTGTAAAACTCCCCAAATGCATTACTTCAATCATTTTCCTCAGATTTGAACAAGCAGATATGGGTGAACCTGTAGACTAATTTAAATTTTGACTCTAAATTCCTGATTAGATATAAACAAACAAGACTTGACAATGTAGTCACTGTTTTAGGGAAATGATCGCCTCATTAAGACCACTCTGAATTTTCTACCATTGAAGTAAAATGTGAACTCAATCCAATCCTGAGGACTCCTATACTAAATCCTAAAGAATTTTAATATAAGTATTTAGGGGACTTGTATATCTACTATAAATAGATATAAAATAAATATATACATATAAAATATATATGTGTATATATGTTACTTTCTCATAATGTATGCCAGATGAAGAGAGAGAAGCAGGAGCATCGACAGCAACAACAGGAAACAGACTGAAACTGCGAGAAAGTCATCTGCTTTGACATGCCTATGCCTTATTGTTTCATAGCTAAACTCTTACAGAAACTATGAATTCAAGTCCTTTGAGCTGTCTGTGGTAGACAATGCTTCATCGTAGAGCTAAGTGCCTACAGGTCACCAGTGAAACACCAAACACTGCAAAGCAGCAGTGAAGTGCTTCAAAAAAAGAACAGGTAGATACGTATGCTCACAAAGCTCCTCTTGTGAGGATGCATCCTATGCCAGCAAACAAATGCTGCTTCTATTCTTCTTTCTAAAGCTCAGTACACTCACAAGGTGCCAAATATTCTAAATAATACACATCCAAGATGCATGAATCCTACTTATGCTCTTCTTGACTGGTAAAAGTGTTACAAGGAATTGTCAGCACTTATGACTAAGTGGTCAAGTGCTTCATTTGGTGAACAGCTCTCCTGTTTCTTCTCCAAATATTCATAAGTGCAACCAATACTGCAGACATCCTGGCTGCACAGATTATAACTAAGAATCCACCCTCTGATTCCAGAGCAAGTTCAGAATATAGCAAGGCACTGTCGCCTGTTGAATATAAGCATATTAAATTCTGCCAACCTATTACAAATTTCACAATCTCAAAATTGTTACTTGTGACACAATGATGTAACACAGAAACCCCTTTCAGTCTTTCATTTTCTGGTTAACTACTGCTGCCATTGCAGGCATCATTCTCCCAGACTTCTCTGAAGACACTGATTCTTCTGGATCCGAGATACTGCTACCAATTTAAAAGGCACAAATGGACCTCTGGGGTCTCTGTCCATGTCTCCATAATACATGGAAGTCATGAAGTCAATGTAAGTAGAACACTGTGTAAAATTCCAGGATGAAGACTATGACAGACAAGGATGCTTTTCTGCCCTAGTCAAACTTCCAGATTTTGCCTGTGAATCTTTATTCTTACTACTTCCAACAAAGCTGTTCTTCAGTGAAGCTATTCTAATCTGCTGTTTCATTTTCCTTGAACACTTCTTGTTTCCCCTGTCTCAGTTTTATTGACCACTCATGGCTTATCCTGCATTCCCTCTCTTGTTCAAGTCATTCACTCTGATTTTACAATTCACTGCTTCTCTCTCTACTCGTTCTCTTTACCCAGATGATTCAAGTCTTCACATTTTTATTAATGAATTCCTTTAGCTGCTACTAACAGAATTCTGTAATCAGTTATGAGAAAACATTGATTTCAGCTCAGCTCAATATTGGTGTTCTTATCAATATCTATTTTGTTTAACGCAAGATCAATTTTCCACCTCAAGGGGAAAACAGATCTAAATGTTCACCTGACCATGCAAATATTATACGTATTTCATTAGAACTACCTGGAAGCCTCATCACATTATGGCAATGGATGTTATAGACTTAAATTATAAAAGCAGACAGGATAAAATAATTAATATTTAAAGGTGATGTGAGTTAAAAGAACAAGAAGTAAACTATCACCCATAACCAGATAAGGGTTCTCCTCTTTCCCAGAAGATGCACGTTGGAGTTTTTCCAGATGGATGTTATGTGAGAGCCCAGTGAGCAAGTTGCATTTCTTACCAGCAATTATCTGATCACAACTGACACACAAGATGTAGTTTTGAAACTGAAGAACTCGGTACATACAGTCACAGAAAGGAGTATTAAGTTGGCTAATCTGCTGATTTCTCTCTTCCCACATCAAAAAGAAATAGAAATGCCTCTTTACATATTCTCTGGTGAAAGTAAAGAAAACCCTCCAAACTTTTTCAACACGAAGACATCTTCAAATCTTTAACACAATGGAGCAGCTGCTACTGAGTTTCCTTGATGGGTATATTCTGTCATTAGGGAAATCAGAGGCCCTGCTAAATACCTTTTTTGTTTGGTTGTTTGTCAGCTCAAATACTGATTAGGTTCTCTGACAACCGCATTGTTTGTTTGCAAAAATGCAGAGGGAAAAACCTTCAGTTGCAACTTGCATTCTGTAGAAGCTATGGATACACTCAGATATTTTGTTAAACTCATTTACAGTAGGAGATTTTACTATTATTTAAAACAAGCAATGTAGAAAAGCCCAACTTAGATGATTCTTTCAGTACCAATATGCAAAAATGATATTAAATTGTCAAAGTACTAAATCTCAAGTAAATAGTAAGTCTGCAAAATTTTTACTCAGGAAATACTAACTTTGCAATTAAAGTATATTTTGAGTAAAATAGTACTGAGTTCTGAAACTAAATGCAGTATTGAAAAAAGATGAGTCATAGTATGACCCATTTGACAAAAGAAACTTCAACAAAGAGGAGTTTGTGACAGAAGGGTAAGGGCCCTTTTTTATCTTACCATAGCCTTGGATATAAATCAGAGCTGACCAGAACAATAGTATTTACATGGCAAGCTGTGAAAGCCTAAAGAGAGATTTCTCTACCTTCATCTGCAAAAACCCACATCCAAACACACCATCTGCCATAGCCTGCCCAAAGCCACTGTATCGTTGAGTACTGTGGACATCCACAGGCACAACCAGCATGTAATTATCTTGTACCTTGCTATACTGATATTCAGTCAGTGTAGAGTGGGATGTGTGTGTAGACTTATTATGCATGCTTGCACACAGTCGCATCCTAAACCATTATTTTAAACTGCAATCCCAATAATAAGGTGGCTTCAGATTATTAAATATATGCATTTTACTGAAAAAACTTAGTTACAGTTTATAGTTACAATACGAATTATGTCAAATTATCTGGACAACATTGGATTTATTTATAATTTAACTAAGAACAGATTCTACATAGCATTATAAATACTAAATATGGTCTGAATGAAATGTTGAAATTTCTAATGGCTGAACTCTGATAGTGTCTGCAGTTCATTAAAACTTTTGACAATATATTAAAATTTGCCTCTGGAAAGACAAGAAGGAGAGAACATGTATTTAATGCTGAAAAAAACTCTTCTTTACTTAATTTCTGTGTTATTCTGTGTCAGTCAGTGATCATAAATATATGTCTACATGGTCTCTCCCTCAGCAGGGGAGAGAGGGTGAATAACAGTATTGCTATTATGACTTCTTGTGGAAGAAATGTGTGGTTTACAAACTTCACTAGAAAAAGCATTCAAGCATGTTTTAAAAGAGGCACTCTAAAGTGGAAAGATAGCAGGATACCAGCTGAAAGTCGCATAGAACAAGGCTCTGCAGTCAGAAAGAGTTGTATTTGTCATTTTTCATGCAACAGAGAAAATGGACATGAGAGAACAGAAAACCAAAAGGAAAAAAGTGCTGCAAGAAGAGCTCAGTTGTTCAGGACCTTGATATCAAACACTTCACAGAAGGTAAGAGGAAAACTGCAAACATAGTAGAAGGTGGTATGGACATCAATAAGACAAAAAGAAGAGTGAAGGAATGTAATGGCATCTTGGTGAGATTGATGGGGGGAGAATCAGACAGAAACGGTCTGTAATGTGCAATAAAACATGATTCAAAAAAAGGTGAGAAACTCCCATAACTTGCATATACTAGCCCTGTAGTTTTAAAGTAAGTATAGGAATGGTTGCCAAAGCATCTCCACCTGATCATTCTGATCAGTTGAGTCGCATTATAGGTTTTTCCCAAGTGGAGTTCACCCATCACATCAACTTCCTCTGTTCTTCTTGGAAGACAATGGTGAGACCCTCTATATTGATTTAACCTATCACAGATGCAACATATAGCCAGGTTTTGGAGATAAAAACAAATGCTTAACCATTTTCGTTATCTAGTTTCTCCTTCAAAACCTACAGTTGTGATCTTATTTTTCAAGATTTTTTATTTTCAGTGTTTGCAAGAAGTACCAGAACTACATTACCTAGAAAACTGCATCTTGCGTTTATCCACAGCAGTAAAACACTCGTGGCAGCAATGCCAGCATTTACATACTTTCTTTTCAAAGGCCTCAGTCTTGACCTAAGAGCAGGATATTGTCTTTGTCAGGTCAATATTTGACCTGTTTGTTAATCTCAGCAGGAGTCCACAGCAGTGGCCATTGTGAGGGTGATTTCAGATGCAAACATCTGTCTGGTTTACACTAAAATAGTGCCAGGAAGAGAGACTCATTTCACAGTAAGTAAGGGCTGATTTTTTTGGGTAGTCACAACAATAATGTACAAAGCAAGAAGCAAAATTTTTTAGGAGTTTTGTTTTTCTGATTTAATTCAGCAGACAATATACATGTTGCGTGGAGAGTTTGCACAAATTACAAACCAAATAATCTATTTGTACTCCTTACGTTACCTCTGTTTGAAGAATTACACATTCGGTAAAAGTGTTGAAAAGCAGCTAAAGATGTCAAAAACATTTACAGGCTAAACAGATCTCAGCTCAGATAACTCCATTTCAAGTAATCTCAATTCATCCCCATTATCACTTAAGTGAGCATTACGGCTGTTAGCAAACCCTACACAAATATTCAGATTTTTGTTTTCCCTGTCATGCTGAAGGTTATCTCCCCAGTTGCTCTGAAAAATCAGGTGACAACCATTTCCCATGATGCTTTAAGGGCTGTCAAACTGTCCATCAAACTGTCACCTGACCAATCGTTCCCATGGTTCTTTTAGACTTCTAGTATGATAAATTGAAAGGCACTATTATCTGCCTGTTGTGAAGAGGAACTGCTTAGGCTTTGATAAGATATCACTAGTCCCAGGTGAGAGGAGGCTGACAGCACATCAAGACAAGAAAACACATGGAAACAGTGAACACAGGAGCAAAAGGTTTACAAACATCTGTTGTCATTATTTATTACCCCTTTCCTTGGTTTTAGCTCTATCCTAGTTCTATGTCAGTTAAAAAGAAAGACTTTCCTTTCTTCCCAGCCAGTCTTAACTGCTATTTTTAAACCAGTTAGTTGTAAAATGAGAAATATTTAAAATATGAAAGATATCTTTAATAAAAGGTTGCGTTACCTACCTTTTCTGATATGTGTTGCTTTTACCATCATTATATTTGAAGTTTTATATGACTCTCATGGTGCAATTATGTCATAAGAAAATGAGAAGCCCTGAAAGACAGGAAGACTTTTTAAGCTCCACAGTTATTTTTCATTGATACCTTGAGACCGATTCACAGTTTTCTTGCTGATATTTCAGATCTGTCCTTATACAAGTACCCAAACTTAGCTTAAGATACCTCAGAGCCAAAACAATATGTTATTATTTATTGTGGGTTGTTAATAAAAAGAAGCTAGTTGCTAATATCACCACCTTGTGTACAAATATTTGTTTGCATGCAATTTTTAATGATTTTAGGCAGTGCTGTAATTTCATTAGACAGCACTACAGAACCTCAGTTGCACAAAAGAACATTTAAATAATTTTATCATTAAAAATCTTTTTAATTTGAGCCCTCTGTGTTTCTTTAACTATATTTTTATGTGCATCTAAGTTAAGATTAACAGCAAGCTTCTGTACACTGCGGACAAACCCTATTCACTGGAGTAAACAATCAGAAGTCAACAGAACAGGATTTCAGCAGCAGTAAATACACTTCTAAAAGTACTAATAAAGATAAGATTCATAATTAAAGTATGTTCAGCCAATTTTGAAAGCCTCTTTTCCAATTAAAGACTCTTTTGAGAAACCATGGATTATTCCATTTAGAGGCACTTCCAGCTTCCTCACATTTTAAACATACACCTGATTTTAAAAGCATAAACTCAGTTGATCCATGGCTACAAAATACCCCTGGATCAATAAGCATGATGAGATACTCCCTTCATGAGCCAGGTGAAAAAGGTACAGACATGAGGCATATAAATACTAACCAATGAATCCTATAATATTAAGCTGATTTAGACAGAATGGTTTCTTCTATCCCTTTTCAGGTAGAAAATGGGAGTTAGTGTCAAGTGTGGTAGCCAGAGATGAAAAACAAGAATGAAATAACAGGGCAGTTCCCCACTCTCCAATGAAAAATTCTACAAGAAAACATTAGCCTTACTGAACTAAAATATTCTCTTGGTTATTGCTGACCTGCTAGCACACACAGCGGCGCTCTCTGGGCACTTTTGAAAAAGAAAAGCCACAGTCCCTTTCTCCAGGTCATTATAACAGAAGGACATGGGAGTATTGAAAAGAGAGGGACAATATACACTAAGAGTGGCTGAGATGGCAGCTGACTATTTTGATAATCATGTTATGTTAAAACCGTATTTCTTCTGTTTTCTCTAATCTTCAATGGAAGAAGCACAAGTACAGAGAAGGAAAGGACTTCTCACATAATTTGAGGAAAAATTATTTCATGTATAGAGACTGGCAGAGAAGAAGCTGCACTCTGCATATGAGAAGCTGGTAACTGGGCAAAGAGGAGAATGGATGGGGCAACTGGATGTGGCCTGGAACAGCAGGTAAAAAGGGAAAGGCGCAGTCACGTGGGACTCAACACATGGACAGAAAGCTTCAGTGTGGTATAGGGCAATGCTGTGGAGGGTTTCAAAGATAGGCAGAACAACTACATGATCTTAAAAGTGGGTTTGCCCAGACAGGAAAGACTTCAGGTCAAGTGATGATGTGTCTAGGAAGCTCCACTAAGTAAGATGCTAGAAGTGAAGCAAACACATTCCTCACTACAGTATTTTGGTACTACGCTCAGTAACGTCTTTAGCATTGATCTTGCAGTAACAGAGCTCTCTGACAGAAGCAGAAAGTCCTCTGCAAAGATGACATTTTAAATTATGTAGATAGTGTTAAAGTCAGTCTTAAATTGTAGGATTGTAAAATACCACGGCCACTGGAGTTCTGTATTTTTCTCCACTGATTATTTAGAGTTTGAAGACAGAAAGCAAACATATGGAATATACAACTCTACAGTCCTTTATATTAATAAATTAATTATGTTTACAGTGAAGAGTTATTAAAGGAGATAACGCAGAGTTCTTTCTTAATAGTTTGGTTATGCTTTGCTCATAGTTTGCTGCTTTTACGTCCTGACAGAGAGTTTTGCCTGCACAGACTGTTAATGAAGAACAGGACTGTGGAAAAGCAACTGATCCTGAGCAGCTCCATACTAACTGCCTCACCCATTCTGCTACAGTCCCAGTATTCCAGTTCTGCACCTATTAAAATATGCAGCCCCTTGCAATAGCCAACACATGCTTAACGAACCATGAAAAAACATTATCTAATCTCTGTTCTATATTTTATCTCTCCTTTACAAGTTCTGTTAACAAATATAGAGAAAGCATCACCAACGTGATTACAAATGAAACTGATTTGCTGTTCCAACGACAATAATTGCATTTGCCAGCACTGTTGACATAGCACAAGTTGCCACCTGGTAGCTGTCAGAATAAAGAAAAAGGAAGAAGGAAGTTAAAATAGGAGAGAGATGAGCACAGAGGGGAAGAAGGGCAAAGAAATCACTGACTGAAATGGTTGAGAAAGGGTTGGCTCAGGTCAGTCTGAGAGACAGAAAATGGCATAGAAGACACATAGATTGATTACAGAAGTTGAGTTGTCTTCAGTTATGAGAAAAGTCCATGGAAAACTTTCTTAGGATTATGTCCTTGTCTACTGTAAGTAGTTATATGATATGTTTCCAGTGCTGAGAGCCTAGTAATCTTTGTGTATTTACATTCGGTAGATGCAGGTAAAGGCAGGGCATATTATTACCTATTAAAGGGGAGAGAGATCCAGAGACACAAAGGCTGAAAGTCCAGCTTTACTGATGTTCAGTTCAGTAGTCTTACATGGGATTCAGAAAGTCAACCTAAGGAATTTGGGTGCAGTCACACAAGAAAACTCTAACAAACAACTAAACTTCACCAAGAGTTTTCCTAGTCCTAATCTCTGGGTCATTCTGCTTATGTTGAAGGAAGAGGCTGCCTGGCAGTAGAAATATAGAGCACTCACATTGCATTGCATTGGATATGCTGTGGCTATCGCATGTACCAAAATGTCAGACCTGGATCACCCCCAGGTTTGGGCTCCTGTTTCACTGTTGTGCAGTCTAAGACACTTGAATCTCCTTCTCTTTGGAAAAAAGATCTCTGCAGCTTACTGTGACCCACAGAGTCTTTATATAAACCTCCCACACTGCAGTCCATCACATATGCCAGGAGCAGACTAAGTATCTCTGTCAGAAGTTATTTCACAATGGTTTAATATGACGATGCAATAACTATAACCAAAGGTACAGATAGAAGCACATTATACCATTGGGTAATGTATGGTGCAAACTTAAAGGATATTAGCTGGTCTTCAGTCACTACTTAAACTTTCACTTTTAGGAAGCGAGGAAGACAGGCAAAAATGCCAGGAGGTCTGCATGGATGAACAAGGAGCTCCTGGACAATCTCAAACGGAAAAAGGAAGCCTACAGAGGGTGGAAGCAGGGACAGGTAGCCTGGGAGGAGTACAGAGAAATTGTCCAGACAGCCAGGGATCAGGGTAGGAAAGCTAAAGCCCAGAGAGAGTTAAATCTGGCCAGGGGTGTCAGAGGCAACAAGAAAGCCTTCTATAGGTGTATCGGGGACAAAAGGAAGACTAGGGAAAATGTGGCCGCACTCAGGAAGTAAACAGGAGACCTGGTCACCCAGCACATGGACAAGGCTGAGGTACTCAACAACTTTTTTGCCTCAGTCTTCACCGGTAAGAGCTCTAACCACACTGCCCAAGTTGCAGAAGGTAAAGGCAGGGTCTGGGAGAATGAGGAACCACCCACTGTAGGAGAAAACCAGGTCCGAGACCAGCTGAGGAACCTGAAGGTGCACAAGTCCATGGGACCTGATGAGATTCATCCGTGGGTCCGGAGAGGACTGGCGGATGTAGTTGCCAAGCCCCTA
>VFFE01007055.1:699305-830770 GCA_008921705.1 Burhinus oedicnemus | reverse complement strand
GGAGCCCCCAGCGTAAGAAGGACATGGACGTGTTGGAGCGGGTCCAGAGGAGGGCCATGAAGATGATCAGAGGGTTGGAGCACCTCTGCTGTGAGGACAGGCTGAGGGAGTTGGGGTTGTTCAGCCTGGAGAAGAGAAGGCTCGGGGGAGACCTTATAGCAGCTTTCCAGTATCTGAAGGGGGCCTACAAGAAAGCTGGAGAGGGGCTTTTTACAAGGGCATGTAGTGATAGGACGAGGGGTAATGGCTTCAAACTGGAAGAGGGTCGATTTAGATTAGATCTCGGGAAGAAGTTTTTCACTATGAGGATGGTGAGGCACTGGAACAGGTTGCCCAGGGAAGCTGTGGATGCCCCATCCCTGGAAGTGTTCAAGACCAGGCTGGATGGGGCTTTGAGCAACCTGTTCTAGTGGCAGGTGTCCGTGCCCATGACAGGGGGGTTGGAACTAGATGATCTTGAAGGCCCCCTCCAACCTAAACCATTCTATGATTCTACTTTGCAGTAAATGCAACATAGAGTGCTTATGTCTCCCTGGACATTATACTACCTTGAGTGACCTCATATTTACCATGGACAGTAAGAGCTTGTAACATGGTCAGACATCTCAGAGCAGCTGAGGCACCCTAATTTGGTATTTTACACTAATTTTTCCAATACCTCATCATGTGAACACATTTTTGCTCCCTCTGGGTTTACAAAACCTGCTGGAAGCCCATATGTATTGATAGTTTGTGCTAACATAGCTCAGTATGATGCCAACCATATCATGGAGATAGGCCAAAACCTTGCAAGAGAAATGGTAACATCACTGAAAATATATGAGAATAACAACTGCCAACCAAAGTAACCTAAAAACCTCAATGTTACTACTTTTGAAAGAGTCTCTCCTTTTGGACCTTGGCCCTGCCTATGTGTACAAGTAACTGAATGGAGACAAATGTAATAGGACTACTCATGCATAAAGCTAGTCACACGCATTAACGCTGGCAGGAACAAGGACTTTCTTTTCATACTTACACTAGAGGATAGTAAAAGAAATGCTGCTCAAAGAAATCCATCAACTAATTCAAACTCTGAGCTAGCTACTTCAGAACCTAGTACAATGGCAACACTCAATGAGTCTCATTGAAGACCTGGAGACGAAGTAAAAACAGGTTTCTTTTTGAAGAACATTATGAGATCAATAAAGTGCATGGATATTAGGAAAAGTCACCTTAATAAAAAGGAAATTGCACATAATGTAACAAAACAATTGCTATTTGGAAGGCCCTGAAAAAATTGAACAATGTAATACGATCTTGCTTAACTTCATTTCCCATCCATTGCAGAAATCATAACAATAAAGTTTTATACATAAGCAACTTTATGAGCTGAAAGAAGAGAATGTATAATTCCTTTCCATGGACTAAGCCAAAAGAAATGAAGAAAAAAAATTGATTCTTCTCTGTTAGCCTCCTGTGTAAAATTTTTCTCCTTATCACCTCATCTAGTCATATCTTTCTGCAGTTTGAATTACCCTCTTTTCCTCAATCTGGTAAGGCAGTGAAAGGATGTTTGTTCTGCTAATTAACTTTATTACCCTGATAACTCCCTGCAGCCTTTGACGAAAACAATTACCGTTCCTCCTTTTTTTTTTTTCCCCACTGGAAAAAAAAAAAAAAAAAAAAAAAAAAAAGAAGGGGGGAGAGAGAGAGGAGAGAGAGAGAAATGTGTGATGTGTTTTGTCACATGTGCTATGCCATAATTCCCACCTGACAAACTAGCTGAATCAGTAGAAAATTGCAAGTTGTCAGCAGCAGAATAAACTGCTGTAATAGCTGATTAATGATCAACACCTGTGACAGGTGCTATACGGGACTGTAAACTTGGTGTGATTAACAGTCACTGGACGAATAAATATTAGTGACAGTCAGTGGAGAGCGAGTTTGCGTGTTTTAACAAATCTCACACATTACAGTTATTGATATTTCCAGTGTAGGCACTTTCTTTTTAGTAATTATCTGACAACACTGGAAGAGTGTTTTAATCCAGTATGTTTGTTTCTCTTCTGTTAATTTATTTCAGAGCTCAAATTGTGTTTTGACAAGATGACCTAGCAGAGTTCAAAATGGCAGACAAATTTAGAATAGTCACAAATAGTTTGTTCCATGTCCAGCTCATAGCAACACTCCCAAATATTCTTTCAAGGAACTTAAATATATACATATATAGGCCTACATAGATGCATGGACTTCTTCTGAAGGACAATTTAGATCTCATTAATTTAGACTTACAAAATTCCTGTAATATATAATAATGGGGCATGAAAGTTATCCATTTATGAGTTAACTCTATGATCAGCACAGTAGGTTCTAATAAATTCCAAGATATAACTTAGAGCTACATCAGGATACTCTTTGGATAGCAGAAAACACATTTTTCATCCTCATGCATGGTTACAGATATACTGATTAGGTAAAATATATTTTCTTATGCAGAAAGACATGTATTAGAAAGCCCACACATAGCAAGTGAAAACATACGAACACAGACTCGGAAAAGCCGGTAAATGCAGATTTTTCCGTCTATCCAATGTCATTCTCAAACCCTAAACGTGAAGTAATGTCACTGTCTTTTTCTAAGAAGTCCTTTACCGGGCCAAATAGAAATGAAACAAATCTGAAGTAATGAGTTCAGACTTTCACATGTGCATGTGAAAGAATCTAATATTTGGTGAGATATACCTAATACATCACTCTGTCCACATGAGAGCTCCTCCTAGCCCACCAACTAGAAATGAAATTTAAAAGGGAAACTGCACCTGAAAAACTGTGACTCTACTGAAGAGGTTTCAATGTATTCAGCTACAACCATCTTATCTCAAAGAACATCAGATACGCTATGTGTTACATTTGGTCTGTTAGAAAAATAAAGCTCAATATTTTCCTCAGAACAACTTCTGGATATAAATGTAATTAAACATATTGTACATGCAGAGATTTACCTATATCAAGTAGCACATCAGAAGACATGGGAAGGAAAAAAAGGCAAAGAAGTGACTGCTTATACCAGTTCCTGGAGAGAAATGACAATATATATCCTTGCCTACAGCACGAAAAATTCCAGTCGTTTGAACCTTTAATGGAAAACTCTGACCATATGGAACTGGCCTGTTGCTTCTCCTCCCAGACTCACAGCCATACATCTGTATCAACCAAATGGATGTTTTTTCCATGTTAATGTTTTCTAACAACAGCAGGAAAGAAAGATTTCATTTCTTGGTCCTGATTGATTACGAAACTGCTTTTAACCATAAACTGTTGCATAAGCTGTTCTTTCAGATACAGACAATTGTGGGAAAGGGCTTCATAAATGTATGGCATTTTGGTCACCTGATAACCACTCAGTACAAAACAACTTTCCATGAACTTCCTAGTCATTCTTTTATGGTTGAAATGAAGACAGTGAAGGAACTTAGAGAGAAAACAATATGAGTTACTAGCTCCACAAGCCCCACCACTTGAAAAACAGTTTAAGTACATCTAATATTTGCCCTTTAATAATGAAAAGAAGGTGGGAATAACCTCCAGTCTACACTTTATGAAAACATTATCTCTAAATTTTTTTACCAACATGTCATTCCATTCCTCGTTTTCCTTTATTCCTGCACCAGAAATATGAAAATCCCAAGTGATCCATTTATAAAAAATGCAGAGATTAAAATATATTTTGTGACTAATCATTTGATAAGTATAATACTTTTGTTTTCTGAGTGATCTTCACTGTAGCAGTCTGCAACCTGCAACACAGAAGTAATAGCTTGAAAGCTTTATGCAAAATGTATGTAAATTTGTTATGCTTTAGTACAGTTACATCTGAATAGGCTGCAGTGCAGCTAGCCAACAGCCTAGGAAGGAGGCCAATCTCACATCCAGATGCCAATGATAGAGAGACACTGTGTGGCATCAATGCTCCCAGCTGCCAGGCTCACCATGCATTTTTACATTTGACTGTGGCAGAATGAGACCTTGTAGAGCTCTCTACTGATAAATAATAATGACACACAGAAACAATTCCAGCGAGTATAAAAACCTAACAATAAAAAATGCCTTAAAATAAACATTTTCCTACAAGCAATCGCTAGCTATCTGGAAATTGCACTATCACTGTGTTGAAGCAAAGAGAGAGCTAATATAATTCTCAAAATTTATGCTGAATTTGTTAACAACTTTTTAAGGTGATTTTGCATCCTTCAATACTATGTTTTCATATAATTTTATGCAATGGAATCTATTCCCAGTTATATATGAAGAAAAGTTTATTCTTTAAAATGAAGGTTGGGTATGAAATCCAAGTGAAGGGATCAATTGGTTTTAATTTACTGTGCTTTGGAACGATTTGTAATTTGCAAAATTATAAAAAATACCAAATTAATCAGGCCTGAGTCCAGGAGAAGAAGAATTACTCATTCCTCTGTAAATTAAAAACCTTGTTATTACTCTTCACTTAATATGTTGCAAATCTGATTTAGCAAGTAATGCTCATCCATTCTTTAAAGTAGCATAAGATAAAAAGAACTAAGCAAATTTCACCAGGAAAGCAGCCATTGATGAACTATCTCAATTCAACTAAAATTAATTTGGGATTACAATTCAATATCACTGTAACTCATGCTATTCAGCCTATGAATCAATCATAGGTAGGCTTCAAGACAGATATCTCTTTGTTTTGAAACAGTTCACCAAAACTTTTATAGTGGCAAATTTCATAAGAGAATTGCAGATTATTCACTGATCTCAAGAACATAGATTACCAAATTTCAGGTGTAAATGAATGTGTGTATGAAGCAAAAATACTGAATTCAAAAGCGAATCCTTTATCTTGTAAATCACACAAAAGCAACAAAGAATTAACAAAAAAAAAAAAAATTACAGTCAACTGCAGATGATCTTGACCCAAATCTACAGTATTTGCAAACTGCTCTCCTTCCATTCATTACCAAATATGAGGAAAAATGTTTGTCAGAGAAGCTGGTTGGTGTCACAAATCTTACAAATCTGTTAGAAATCTTACTCGCTTTCCATAGGTATTTCTAGTACAATAGAGCAAGGACAACCAGCACAAAATCAGAACAGGAGGCACAAGCACAGCTCTCAATCTCTTTTGTTCAGGTCACTGTCTTTACCACTTGGAAAAAGAAATAAAAATTACTGATTGTTGAAGTGTATTCTGGGACATCTTGGCTTTTTGCATTTCTTCCTACACTGATAACCATGTAAATTTACCAGCATAGCAGCATCGCATACACATAAGACTTCCAAGATATCAACTTGATTCCTTTGTACAATTCCTTTTCAGAAGTCATTTGCAAAGCATCTGCATCCTCTAAAAGAAAAAAATTTGCAATTCACCTGATGAAGATAGAGAATTATAATTACAGATCGTCCAACAATTTTGATAATTTCAGCAAGACAGCTTGCTGAAAACTATGTCTTTTAGTTTACAAAATCATATAGAGCTGCACTACATTATGTGTGCCTGTGGTGCAGAACTGCATAGGGAGGAATTAGGAAGAAGAAACAGCACCTTTGGTACGTGCTTGCCCATTCTCAAGACCTTACTGACACTCCTTATAGGCTGAAACCTTTGGGCGGTGGGAGGACACTGGTCCACTTAATTGTCAACAGCAACTTTTCAAGTACATGTGCATGAAGAAATTCTTTCTTTTTGCATCTCAGAAAATCTGAATGTGTACATACACCCAAACCCCACAGAAAGTAAACATTTCGGGAATAGATGATGCCACTGTGGAAAGGTAGACAAGGGAATACCATTGGGGCAGAAACTTCACCAAAGTACCATATTTGTCAGATAGGTGCCTACTTTCTCTGCAGAACTTTTGAGCATCTTAGACTTCTTAAACAATCTACTAGTTTCCATCTTAAGAGTAATATTCTTTCTACAATGGAATAAATCTTTAGGGAGCTAACTGCATTTTTTTTCCCCTTTGTGATTTTTCCATAAGAAAGGATGGTTCTGTGTAAATTAATGTCCAATGTAAGGACTTCTAACTAATTCAAGTAAAGAGACAAAGTCAAATGTATTATCTAATTTTGAATGACTGGTCACTCCCAAGATGAAATAAGATTTTGGCATGTTTTAATCTTTTTCTGTATATTTTTCATCTGCACATACAGGAATGTTGTCTATAACCCTTCAAAGTTGAACATTCAAAAAAAGATTTTTAAACAGAAGGATCAGCATTTCCCCCAGATGTCTTCATTAAAGACATGCAAATACATTTTCTTTAACAGCAGCAACATTAATCGCTCTACAAGCTTCAGTATAAGTGTCATCACTGATGCATCATCCAAAAAAAGACATGAACAAACACATGAAATGCACATCGATGGAGGCAGCAGTTAAACACACTAGAGCAAGAAATAATACAGCAGACAGACTGCTTACATGACATAGCACTGGTAAAATTCCTGGTGAATGCATGCATGATTACTAAAATGGCAACTGCATGTCTCACAATACAGGAAACAGTAAGCGGCCAAAATCTAGTCTTAGTTACACCAATGCTCACTGACATCAGTGAAGTTATTCTGGATTTTCATCCACACATCTAGAGATCTTCTCCTAATCAGTAAACAGCCTAAGGAGACAAACATCAACCTCCATGTGATAAATCCTCCCCAAATGATACTTTATTTATTGTTTATAATTCTTCACACTTGATTTTTTCAATACCAGGATGAGAAAAACATTGTTTATAAAATGGGTTTTCTAGAAGTGAGTCACACTGGACATTGCAGGAAAAAAGTCCTCTGGCAGAACGACTAACACTGAAAAACTATCTTAACCATAACAAATATTGATCATGCTACCATTTTAGGAAACAATATTTTTATGAAAAGCAATACATGAATCAACGGAATCTAAGAAAAACAAAATAAAATAGTACTTATCTGCCATACAGTTGGTGTTTATGTTTAGGAGATGACACAAGACAAAATCAAATTGCAAGTCAAAAAGGTCCTTTAACAAATCAGTAAGATTGGTCAGGCAAAAATACAGGCTTTTCCTATTTCAAAGCACATTCTTCACCTATTCTCCTGACCACAGCACTTTCTTAGAATGACAACATTTATATATACAGAAATGTAAAAAAAAGGTTATACGTGTTCTTACACATTTACATGACTGTTTCTCCTCTCCCTCAACCCCACTCTTTGCCACTCCTTGTTTTTTTCTGCTTAATTAAACTGTAGGCTGAACAGGACAAATGTATTCTTTCTCATCACACATTTCTTGAGTAAGTAGGCACTGGGGAATTTGGTCTTCGTTTTGACCATGGATTCCTCAAAACTTTGTTGTATAATAAAATAAAGATATGAATGCAGAATTTAAATAGTTTCTCTAATATGTGTTCAGCATCAGGTTTTAACCTCATTTACAATCACACTATAAAAGGGACACGTGTCAAAGAAATCAGCAAACTACTGTTGCTTAGATTATAATTAGACAGCTAATTACTAAATATTTGTTAAAAAATCACTAATATATGTAAAACACAGGAAGTTAAACAAGATGCGTGCTTTGATGGATATAACTGTTTAGCATTGAGACTTAAAAAGCTTTGCAAACATTAAGAGCCAAATTGGGTCCACTAGTTGTACAGGTACACAAGGAGGCTAAGAGAAGACGCAAAGAAACTGGACATAACAGAGAAAGCGTTCCCTGGGCCAGCCCTTGCACTTCTCCGGGCAGGGAGGCGATACATAGGGAAGTGTTAGACAGCCCTTAGACAGCTATGCTTCTGCACAGAAACCATGGCTTATTCAAAGAGAAATCTATATGTTCTGTTACTCCAGGCACTTCAAAGCCTCCAGGTATTCCTGGTATTTCAGAAACACAACGGATTACAGACACATTTTGGACTGTGTTTCATCAGATGCTTGCTGTGGACTGTTTTCTCTTTCATAGAAACTCTTTTAAGGGTATCATAATTATTAACACCACCTCTTAAACATACTTCTGGAACAGGTTTGAAGGATTTAAAGGAAAGTTCCTTTAATATTGTTTAAGTATCATTTGCCTACCAGTCAGAATAAAAGTGTAAAAGTTTGGTAGAAGACAGCATTCTCTTCTAAGTAGTAGAATACAGCAATTCAAATGTCATATAATTTAATAAAATATTAAATACTTTAAGATATCCTGGAATGTTTAATAGAAAATATAGATCCACAAGTAAGATTAAAAAACCCTCATAAAAAAAGAACTGCTTTCATTATTGCATTCTCTGTTTTCTAGAATAACTTCCAAAGAATCATACTCAATTTTGTTAGAATGTTGCTTAATATCTTTCACAATTTAGTATTTGTTTTGAATAGTAGACATAGTTACGTTTAAATTAAGTTTAGCCGATATAGGCTTTGTGACCATGACCTGAAGTTGTTTCTTCTCACTGTAAACCCAGGTAACTGTTTTCAATTGCAAAATCATTGATTTATTAAAGACTAAAACTAAAATGTGAGTAACAAGGTTCAGCTGAAGGATCCAGAAGAAGTTAGCCAAGTCCCACCTATGCTGACTATTTTCCTCTACCCAAAAAAATTCCAGATTTTCCCCATAAAAGAAGGTGGTTCACAGGAAGTTTATAATGATACTTAAAGGCAAACAAATGAATAGCAGTAGTAGCAGCTCCTTATAATCTAGGACTCCCAGAAGAAAAGTCAGTCTCCGGGGACAGTGTGAATAGACACAATCGTAGAGCTCCTGGGGAAAGCCACAGACACCAATGAAATTAAAGCACTCTCCAGCCCACCAACCATCCTGGTCCCTGCATTTTCTTTCACAGCAAGCTCCAGCCACTTTTGCTTGCTGGCTTGATAAATGGCTGCTTACATGAGAATATTATTTTTTAAAAATCTTACTCTAATATAGCTTGAATCAACATCACAATTTTAAATAAGCACATATTTAACAGATAGATGCTTCATCTTTGTTGAAATTTCACGAAAGTTCCTTATTTATGATGGGAAAACTACAAAAGGTTTAGTGATACCGTTGTAGAGGTCAGAAATTCCCGTGAATGGAGAAGAAAATTGAGACAGAACTTTTAAATTCTATCCGTAGAGACAGCGAGGACAAGAAGTTTGGATCTGCAGTCATATTTCCTAAAAATTCAGATATGAACAGATCTAAGGATAACAGTGATTTTTATGTAATTTTCATATCTTAAGATGGTGATTTGTAAAATACGACAACGTACTAATGCAAAATAGGTGATTACTTTCTGAGTCAACTATAAATTTTGCCCATGATAAAAGGGTACAGTTAGCTATAACTGACAGAAATTATTTTCTATGTTATATAGAAAAATAAATAAAATGTAATTATAATAACTTTAGTTTTAGCCTTAATTTCATGAAGAACACACAATCAATGCATGTGCGTTATTCCACATGCATTTAAAACCTGGGTTTGTTCCTCATTCTTCAATGTTCAGACCACTAACAGTTACACAGAAGCAAGTATATTTTTTTCATTATTTAGCACCTTTAGAAAAATCAGTACAATCAGAGTTATTTTAAAAATGAGCAGTTAGATTTTAGCAATATTAATATCAAGTTTCTTAGGAATGTTTTTTCTCTATAATATAAATTAAGCTTATTCTGTTTGTTTATTAAGCTGAGCCACTGAATATTTATTCACATTCCAGCTAAAGGAATCAGTAAAAATGTTAAAATATAAAATGTATGTAATTTTAAGATGGTATTGTGCTTTTGAAACGTTTTGGTGAGAATATTAGGACTAACTTTTCCAATGAAGACCTAACAACAATGTTTTGAAGAATGACAGTGTGATCAGTCAAGGAATCTGATTTTTGAATTCTTGTCCAAACAAGTCCAATCTACATATCATTATTGCCTTCTAAAAACAGAATTCAATGGGAATTATGCCTCTGTAAAAACTGAAGAACTAAGCAGTAGAAGGTACTATTCTAAAACTTTGAAATTGTAATGACATACATTATTTTTCCAAGCTAACAGAGTCCAGAGTTTCATTTTTTTCCTTATTAAATTAGGTAAAAAAAAGCTGATATGGAACAGGACACATACATTAACATTATGTTGGTTTAACAGGTCATTCTGAACTAGGGTTCAGCCCTTGAACTCATGAGCAACTTCTGGAGGTGCTGAGTGCACTCATTCTTCAGGAAGCCATAGGCAGAGGGAGGGGCTGCACACACTCCAAGGCCTTTGAAGGCAAAATTCACATCCAGCCCAGCTAAAAAATGTATTTATTATATTAATTTTGGTTTGAAAGCTTAATTGTTTAATTTTCCACTGTGCATAGTTAGAAAGTACAGACAAAATGGCTACATCTTACCGGTTTTCTCTAACAAGAAAAAGCATTGTACCAACATACAGCTCTGGTTTCATAATTTATGCATCCCGTAAGATAGGGATATAAGGTAAGGGCCACCTGGGCCCAGCTATGGCAGACATTTTTATGAATATCAGCGGCTCATGAATATAAACAGTTACAGGAAAATAAAATTTATAAAACCTAGACCTGGGAACAAAAATCTCAGAGAGATCAACAACTCCGAAAGAATCTAGTGTCGCGTTCCTAAGAATGTCAGATTAAACTAACATGTGCCAGTCAATATTGGTACACTGTGACCCTTGATGCCTCCTAAGCAAAACTATTAAGTCCAACATTTTCTCCTGTAAGCACTTATCTGTAAGGATGGCTAACATGTCCTCTGAAGCAGATATTGAAACTGATTGGACAATAGGTAGATACCAGACAGGGGCCTGGGGGCCGACCTCTAGAAATAGGGGGAGAAAATCTTAATCTGCAACACAATGCAGCTCTCTTGAAACCCTATCATTTTCACTTCCCATGTGTCTGCTGCCTGACTGTGAATGGATTTGAAAAGGAATGGTTAGTGCTGAAAATTGGATCAGAGCTAACATTCTCTCATTTTTATCAGCAGCTGCCAAAGGTCATCTGACATAATAGCTGATGAATTCAAGCCCAGTGGATTTCATTTGCAATTTTCAATTTACTGAGGCCTCCAAACCCCACAGTGATAAAAGCTTCCCCTATCGTGGCCTGTCACAAACATCAAGAAACTGCACAAACCCACAAGAAAGAAATAGGAGAAAGCTGTGCATCATCACAGTTACAGATAAGGAGAACAGGAAGAAACAGTATCATGTAGAAAGGTGTGGAGCGGCATGTGTGGTTGAGTTTCTAAATGCCAATTGTAATGAAAAGACTATGAAGAGCAATCAAATAACTTCTACAGAATAACATCATGGCTCCCCTCCCCCCTTCAGTTTGAAAATTGCCTTCTAATCTCTTGCTTGACATCCTGAAGATAAAAGTGAAAGTGAAAAAACCTCTGTTTATTTAGACATGGAAAGTATTGTACAGTTGATATATTTACCGTAGCTTTGATTTACAAATTCATGCTATTAAGAGGCCTATTATCAGAGAAACAGTATGTCAGCGCAAAATAAGAAATGCATTTGTTCGCTGGCAGATGGACTGCAGATCTTCACTTCTGATCCACATGGAACGCAAATGAACTCCAGTCCATGGGTGCTGGAGGTTTCACAGTCTACTTACCCATCTACATACACTCAGTGACTTTTCCATATGCTTTCATTACGCAGAAGCTAACTGCTTTTGCCTCAGATCTTTGCTACCTGAACATTGTAAGGAATTTGCATGGGATCCTATTCCAAATGATTAGAGAAAATAACTAACTAAATCCCAAAGCCCTTCAGACAGGAAGAAATATATTTTGCTAAAGGGCCAAGTATCTCACATTCTCTGCATATCAATGACTACATCGTGAAAGAAAATGTTCACAAAGCAAGCTACAGTTTCACGAGTAAATGCTGAAAAAAGTATTTCCAGACACTAGCACCCAATGCCAAAGTACTAGTTTAATCCCAATAGTAGCATTATTTGAGGTTACCACCTACCATGTTTATGACTTCACTTTCAACTCTACTACATATTGCAGTAGAACAAACTCAAGTTTCTCCTTTCAAGTAATCTCAACAGTAAATCCGAGTCAAATAGACAGGAAACACAAATACTGCCAGCTGGATTCTACCTGAACTGAAAGCCAAGGATGGGAATAACTCAAAGATAGTTTCAACAGTGAAAAGCCCTCGGTATAGCGCAAAACATAAAATCAGAGGACCACCAAATACAAAAGCATTATACAGTGAATAATGGCATGTTATTCCGTGCTTAGAATAGTTCAGCTTGTCTTTTGAAAAGTTATGAAGACCCCAAAACAGGGAATTTCTTATGATGATGTGATTTTCTCTTGACTAGACGCAGATAAGTAAGTAGCTCATCTAAACACTGGCAGGTGGTTTTATATAATTATTAATGTCATAAAAATATTCGCAATGGTATTTTTCCTTATTGAACCTAATGATGGTAGTTTCTTGACTTTTTCAGGAAGGTTTATTTTAAGGTAGGTTTATTTTAAGGTGGTGATAAAGAAACTATGTGTAGATATGGACAGCATTTCAAAGGTGAGGTAGCATATTGCCAAGGTAATCCACCACAGAGCTGGTTCCTTCAGATGCGTGAATAGCAGCTGCACATTTTAGCAGCATCGATCAGTTTTATAGCACTAGGACTATTATTTCTTTTCAGCACCCAAAAATATGATAGACTTCTTTTTGAAAATAAAATCAAGCCCAAATATCTTATCCTGTAAATAAAATTCTATCTTGGACAGAAGAAAAGTGAGAAAGGTGAAATAACGGCTGTGAAGAAAATGCAATGGCTGCCTAGAGATGAGGGCATATATTTTAATCTTTTTTGGTTTTGTTTGTTTCCAATATGAGTTTTTTGTTTGTTTGTTTCTTTTTCTCCTTCCTTTCACTATCTATTTACCTGTCTTTGGATTTTATATTGTCTCTAATCACCATAATACCTGAGGATCCTCCATGTTAAAAAAAAAAAGTTTCCAAGAGACACGATGGAGTTTAGAAATTCTTGTTCTCTTGTTCTATGTCTAAGTCACTGTTGCAATTATATGGATAACACACACAAGAGGGTTGGAATTTTTTGGTTTGGGTTTTTATTTCATTCTTCTGTGGGAATGGACCACTTGTTTGGTAAATCGGGAGGGAGAAGTGTGTGGGACTCACTCGCAAAAGAATGAGTGGGTCTATTTTCACAAAGAAAATGTAAGCAACTTCAACTTATGATAGCATAAAAAACCTGACAGGCATTATCAGCTGGGGACTAGATCACATTTTGACCACAAAAGCGATATGGAGGAAGGATTGTAGATATGCAGAGTTCAGGGTTAATCACAAAACTTAGGATCATATGAGTAGATAATATGGCTTCTGAGTTATCTGTGGACGTCTTAATGCTAAGTCATGTCTGGTGGCTGCTAAAAGATGAGGGCTGCCTCACCAATCTGTTCTACTGGCTCACTTAGAAGAACTTTAGCTAAAGTTCCTCCATTGCCTCTATGCCCCAATATTTATGGCAATGTTTTAGAGTTTGGAAAGGCAGGGAGGAAGGAGGAGACTGTCTATTGCTGGAAAAAACAGTAAGTTATCATTGGTTCAAATCACATAAATTAATACCTAAATAATTTTTCCAGTTGACATATAATGATAGCTATGATTCACTCCTTTCAATCTTGTAATTTTCTCATACAGAAGAACCTGATCTTCATTTTTTATTGCTTCTTGTATTGAATCTTTCCATTCAGTTTACTGCATTTTTTTGGGGTGGGCACAGGAACTGTCCCCAGAAGTCTCCAGACTGTCCAGCTTATATGAGGAAGCAGGCAGTCCTGGCCCTCCTAGGAAAAGCATAGCAATATGCTTTCAAGCTGGCACTGATTTTTCTTTACAAGATTTACCACACCTGGTGCCAGCAGAGAAAATACCAGTGCCGACATCTTTGCTAGCATTTATAGTACCAGCAGGGAAAAAGATCTTGTCATATAACTATTCCACTCAGTATTGACTCAAAATGTTATTACATTATATTCAGCTAACTCTCCTAGAGGGCTGCAAGTCTTCCACATGTCTGTTCAGACAGTAGTCCTTTTTTCTAGTACTATAAAGGTCTAAGGTGTAAGGATTGGGAACTCCTGGGATCTAACGCTAGCTCTGGCATGGTCTATATACTGTACAGGCTATATATACCATAATATACAGCCTTGACTAAATCACTTCAGCTAAGGGCTTCAATATGCTCTCCTCAAAGCATTAAAAAGTGATTAAAGTCATCAGTGCACTAATAGAATTAACGCTTGAACAACTGATAAAATCATATAGGGGTTAAATATCTCTGAGCATTAATTAATAAGTGATTTGCAATGATCACAGCAGAGACAGTTTCTGGTTTCTTCTTCTCCTTGGAATCACTCATGTCTCAAGTTCCAGAATGGCTTCACATCTCTTTTGAAAGCAGGACACAGCTGGCAGGAAGGTGTTAATTCTTGGAGAAAAAGAGCCCTGTATTGATGAAGTAAAATACGCAGTCTCACCTGCTGAGTCTTGGTTAGAGAGAAAAGACAACAAGGAAGAAGGCTGAAAATATGAAACTTTATTCATCCTGACCAAGTTCTCAGTTGTTAACTGACAAGTTCATACATGAAAGCCTACGCAAAAACATTTGACACTGAAAAATCAGATGCTTCTACCATCCAGAATTAGCAAACATAACATATCACAAGAAAAAAGTTTCTCAGAAGCACTGATGTCTTATATAGAGGATAAAAATACAAATATTAAATGAAAAACTGATAAGTTAAAATGTACTTTTCATAGTCAGCCATTGTGTTATGTCCACAAGCTACAGCTGAGCCGATTAGAACATTTACTGACATTAAGACAATGTAGATTAATACATAGCTGAGGAGTTATTAGTCTAGCATAACTGAACGCATTACTCGACAATATAACCCCAGTCTATTTATAGTAATTCTATTTGTATTAGAAAGATCATGTTTAAAATTATATGATTTAATTCACTCTTACATCAACCTTTTCATTTAACCAGCAAATTATTATTTCAAAGCATTCACCATCCATTTTAAATAAATCTGCAAAAAATTTGGGCCTATAATTTGCTTAAATTCTGCTTGTTTTAAAATACATGTTAAACTTTATTTATGAATAATAATACCTAATACTACGTAGTCTGTAGTGTCATTTCTGTTCAGTTCTCACCATGTGAAGATGATCTGTGATCTCTGCAAGAAACAATACTTGCTTCAATAGATTTGGAGAGAAATATCAGGGTTTTTTTTTTTTGCTCATGGTAGGAAATAATGAAGAACAAAAAAAAAAGGTCCAATCCAGTGACAGGCTGAGGGCCCTCAGTTCCTAATGAAACAAATGAGAACTGCAAATATTCAGTATCGTCTTGTAGGATCTGGCCCTGGGCACTTATGAACATGCTGTGGAAATTCTCTCTGACTTCAGCAGGGTAAAATTGGAAAAACAATTTTCTTGTACCACTGTCTTGCCTGATGCAATTATCAGGGTCTGATCTTGCAAGGCATCAAGCACCCTCCTGTGAGGTCCTCCACCTCCCACTGAAATCATCAAAGGGAGCTGAAGGTACTCACTGCCAGGCAGGACTGGACCCTAAGAGAGCAGAAAGCCACATGTAAGCACAGGCTGGCTCTAGCCAACCATCAGTCTGAACAATAGGACCCTGTTACTGACGCCAGAGAGATACATTGATCTGGGATTGTAAGGAAAATGCTCCACAACCAGTGAACATTTGTTGCAGTAACAGAACTAGCTTAAATTTTACTGTATATCCTCAGGGGTTATTGCAGCAGAAAGGGCTCTGGCCTTTCAAGTCAGGGCTCTCCTCTTTCAACCCCCAAGTCTAAAATGTCATTGAAAAAATGAGTTTAGCTACTTCAGTTTAGTCCTTCTATCACTGTATGCATCAGAAAAATGTGCACAAATAATCTGTTACAATTCATAGATGGATTTCATAATCTGTTACTCTTCCTCAGCAAACAGGATGGATGACACCATGATACAGCCTGCACTACAGCTGACCACCTTGAACTTACTTCGATATTACACTTACATTTCAGTAAAAACACGCTAACTAAAATCAAACATCTATTTTGTGCCATACCTTCAATCTTGGAGAGAAATGCTGCTAAAGGCACGACTCATATCAATGGTCCATTTCAGGAATGAAACTCACGCATAATATTGTTTACAACAGTGACATTAGAAATAACAAGATAAACATCCAACTCAAACTTGAAAATGTTACTAATGTATCACCTAATTAATAACGTTTATCTAAAGTAAACTAAACCAGTTTCTTCACATCCGGTAAGAGTGACCTGAGAGGTGAGACTGAAAGTATGCGCACAAACACAGCTCAGTGTAGGAGACTGAAAGACGTTGTCTAGTTTTGCTCTGTAATACTTTGAATATTTTTCACCTTTACATAGTGAATATCTTCTAAGTATAAGGTAATATGTTTTAGATCCATTTTATGAAATACTTTGAGAGTTTTTGAGTATACAGAGTTGTTATTTATCTGCACTATAAAGCGAGGTTTAGCATCATAGATGAGAGTATGCCAAATTATAAGCAGAATTAAAAATTGTATACTGCAATATATCAAGGAAAACATGCAATATTTTCATTCTTCTTCACTATCTCCACTTTACTTTGTAAACATTTACTACATACTGGTTTCTACTGTGTTAAACCCCAAGAAAGTAAATAAACAATAATCTCTCAAAAAGTATTTTTTCCTAACTACTTCAATATCCTTCTTTTAGTGCTACAAAAAGGGTAATTTCACAAAACATAGAGTCCGTTCTTGAGTCAACTCTTGAAGACAAAATAGCAGCTACAGGTGCCTAATTTCCATATAGGTTATGTCAATAAAAGTGTAGCAACTTCTCAAATTTGTGTGATTTGTTGTTACACTAAATAGTAACAGCTCATAACACTTCACAGAAGTGGAGAATACAATCACTTCATTTTACAGGTGAGGAAACTGAGGCTGCAAACAAAATGAAGTACTCAACACCACTTTATAAATCCTTAACTGTAAAGCCTGAAGAGTAACAATCCAGTATATTATTAAGCTATCCTTCTCCAAAATGACAATTGTGGCTGCAAATTGTAATAAGAAAACCAAATTATGTGGTTTTTCCATCAATACAATTTCATTCTATTACAAAAAGTTTTGCTGGAATGAAAACAGCTAGATTAAGACACATCTCTCAAAGCTTGATAAAAGTTTAGCCCTTGGTGAAAAGCCCATATATTTTCATGAGGGCAACATTAATCTTTCATTTTAAAAAGATTTTTCGTCATTTGCTGAAAAAATTAGACAATCAGGATTTATAAAAAACCAGAACTTTGGAAAAAGTACATAATGAAATCACTTCAAACGCCTCTTCCACTCCTCACTATGAAGCATCAATATTTATTTCAAAGTCACAATTGATGGCAACTTCTAGCTCTTCAAAAAATTTTTGCAGGGTTATTTCTCTGTTGGCCTTATACATTATCCTGGTGTTGGATAAAATAATCTGGAAAAACTGAGGTTCTATTTGGTTTAGTTTTTTGTCCCAGAGTTCCCTCAGAGATTCTTTTGTAAAAAGAAAGGGAGAGATGTTGTTCTTGGTGAACTCTAGTGAAGTAGAGAACACTAAACTGCCTCTGGATTTTCTTTTTCCTTTTATCATCTCATGTTGAATTATTATGTTTATTTCAAAATACCTAACTCTTTTAGTTTCTATTTTTCCTTACCATAATGCTAAATGGTATAATGATAAAAACCTGCAAACACTGGAAGTATTTTAGAAACTTTTGTTCCAGCTTTGCCTATGAGGTTTTGAAACCACTGAATCAGTATACAAAAATCTCACAAAGGTTATTAATATAAATCTTAAGTTCCTTTATTTTCCTATTGTCAACCATTACGTGAATCATAGTGCAACAATCACTACTATAGATAAGACAGAAAACTTTTTTAACAGCCAATTCCCAAGTGTTCAAATGTAGGAAACACCAATGTTAAGATTATTCAGTCAACCCAGTGAGACGGTAAGGACTACGAAACTATCTTCTACAAAGTGTATCAAGATATTTTGTAAAATGCTAACTTAATATCTGCAATGGAACACAATGAAAGTTATTTAGAAAAACTAACAAAAGCCACTATATCCTGTATGTTGCACATCTTTTTGTTTGTCTGTATTCATATTGCTGACATGAGGCACATGTCATTGTACCTATACATAATTGCATAAATCATGAAAGACTACTACTAACCTTATAATCATGATATTTAAACATTACAGCTGCTTTCTCATTCCCACAATATAATGACTAACTGCCACTACCAAGTGATTATTATCATGAGACTGGGGCAGCAACTGTCATGAATCCAATTCAATAGTGCCTAAAGAGGGTAAAATCCCAGTTTTATTGAAATTATTGTAAATAATCCGTGCAAATTAAACTATCTCAGTGGCAAGCATGGAGTTAAAAGTACTAAAAGATGCAAAGGAGGACTTCCCATACAACTAGCACATCAGACAGAAGATGACAGCCCAGTGACAGAAAGGGGAAAAGTTTCCCTCTCCTTGAAAAAGTGAAGCTGGTCAGCATAGTTCAGGTTTCTCTGTACACAGGCAAAACTAAAACTCAAACTCTGCATTTATGGATCAGATTCTCAGATGGTGGAGATGAAAACTCACCGCATTTTGACAGCTGTGGAGCTAAACTACAAGAGAGAAATTGCAGAAACCTTCTCGAACAAAATGAGAAATGTTATTACCCTGTTCATGGCTAAAGTTGTCCCTCTGAAATACCAGTCTGAGAACTCTTCCGCTCTGAGGAACCTTCCATCAATCACATTGTAGGACCTATTTGTCTTTGCCAGAGTATAAACAATTTCTCAAAGTTTACCCACAGCTGCTGAACACAGATGTCAACTCAGTCTTAGGAGGACCCTGTTAAATGGTGGAACCTCAGAGGATATGCTGACAGAAATATCCTTGTATGCTTGCCTTGCTCCTCTATTTCTCCCTACATATTGGACACAGCATGCTGAACACAGCAGGCCCTAGACCACCCAAAGGTATCCTTAGGTCTGTTTCTCCATTCGCTTAAGAGTAATCTATTTTTTTTTCCTGGCATATTTTCTCAAAACAGTCCACCAGACAAAGTGATCTTTACCCACAGGAAACTATTTTTGAATACTAATTTGCCCAACACTTAAGACTCCATCTACTTTCCTGCTATTATTTGTGAAAGCTGACAAAGCGCAATGCCTCACACAAAACAGTGACATGATACCTGCCATCCTTCTTGAACGTATGATCTGCATCTACCTCCTTTGTCTCCCAGAGTACTGACCTATTGCAACAAGGATCTTTGAAATAAAAGCTTACTTATAAATCCATTTCTCTAAGAGCATAGAATTTTAAGAGCCCTGATTCTACATTTCATTAGTCAGCTTTACTTATTAATTTCATGGAAAATATAACCTATTTTGGTTTAACTTTTTCTCTTTAGTCTCACTTTAAAGATATGCTACATATAATGTTTATCTGTGATCAGACTTATTCAGCAGATAGTAGCAGCTTTTGTTTTTAAAAAGTGACCAGAGAATTGGTTTGCTATCAAGTATATAGTTAAGACGCCTCATACAGCTCTGTTTTTCTGTACTTCTCTCATTCTCTGCCAACTGGTACCTCAATCTTATTGGTATCCAATAATAAGCCCGATTACAGCTAGCCCTAGGAGACATGACAAAAAGAGAGTCCTCATCTTGCATTAATTGCTCGTATTGAAACTATGCCACATCTCTCGAAGCTAGATGTTGCTTAGTATCCCTTTGATATGATAATGACATGCTTCTTAGCAGATGAATATGCAAATTAAAAGCAGTAATTTGGTGGCATGCACCTGCTGACACTGCACTACTATGCTTATGTGCTCCTCTGTAACACTGCAGCTACACAAAAGCATCACAGAGGTAAAATTAAATTCTAATGTCGTATATATTAAACAGATGCTTCCACTTTTCTTTGTATATCTACTTTTTACAGAATTTGCTATTGGAATCTCAGTTCTCCCTTCATGCAATTAGTGGACATTTATGTGTCATACACAGAAATGTACTTGGAGCTATTTAAGGGCTCTGTTTTTAAAAGAAATGGTTTACATGAACTGTACTCTCAAAGAGATTTTTTTTTTCCCCTTCATAGCAGAGAGGCAGAGGATTTTAAGCTTGATGCACAAAAGACCTTCATTCATAAAAGAAATGCATACTTGAGCACGGCAGCTTGCAACAGAAAATTTCTGCGGTAAAGATCCTGCAGAGTATACAGTTATCCAAACTTTCTTATACTGATTATGAAAATTTTCAAATATGTTTTGTGAATAAGCTATGTGCGTTAATCACACAGAGCCAGCTTATGCCCTCAGGTACGTACTTGAAGCTCTTTTAGATACGATTAAGGTGTTGAATGTGAAAGTGAAATTTGGTCCAAATTGCCAAGCCGCTCAGAATCACTATTAAGCTGAAGGTGCCAACAGGCTAGGTCCAAGAGGGCACGGCTAATAACGTTGGACTGTCTCAGCTTCTGCTGACCGCACCAGGAGCTGAAAATGTTTATTCCCTAGAGATGTACTAAGTGACCCATTGGAGCGACTCATAAGAAAACAAATTACCGTTTCCAGATACATTAAGATATAAATACTCTGATGTTACCAGGCTCAGTGAAGTTTCTTTAAAAAAAGATAGGCAACTGAAGGAATTGAACTGATATTTCATAGGACTGTAAGAGATTAGAGGAGATTATGGAAAATTCTTATTCATGAATTTATATAATTTAGGAAATACGTATTGTGCATTTTCCAAAAAAAGAAAAGAAACACGTAACTAAGTTACATAAACTAGGTAACTTCGGTATTTTTCAGAGGTTTTTTAGCTCTTAATTGGGCCCTTCCACAGCCAAAGGTCTAAATTCCTCTATAGTTCCCTGTATCTGGTGTAGGTTTTAAGTCTGTACCTGTTTTCAGGCAAGCAGGCAGCCTGTACTTTATGGCTGTCACTTACTCCATGCCATGTAGTGGCCATTTGGACATGGGAAAGAACACTCCCTCTGCCTCTTTGGAAGAGAACAGTTGTATCGGAGAGATGTTCTTTCTCCTGGTCATATTTTCTTGCCAAAAAGAAAGGATGTGTTAAAGGCAAAGCACGTGAACTATTAAATGTCAGTATAGTTCAATTCCCTTCACCCGAGTCTAGACTTTACTCCCACCTATTTCACTACCCAGCTTGCAATTAGCATGTTGCCAACGTAAAATAATTTATAATTACAAAAATAAATACCTTGATCTCTACTGTCAATGTACATAAATTTTGTTTTAAGCCATCCATTGTGCATGAAATACACAGTTTCTTTTTTTAACAGGAGTGCGAGAAAGACTAAATATGAGGAATTTAAACAGGAAGAAATTGAGTGTTTGAAATTCATACACTAAATGACAAAGAGTTACAAAGTTTTTTATACACATAAGAGTCATGGAAATAGGGCTGTCCCTACTGGAGCTCTTATGTCAATACTGGATTAATCATTGGGTAGAGGGGTTCCTCGCTCTACATCTCATGAGAGGAAGAGAAGCTAATGCAATTGGGTATCTATGATGAAGACAAGAATAGGACAAGCTCACTTCAAGTAATGCAGTTCATAGAGAAATACAAATGAGATACAAGAATAAAGGAATTTATGTTAAAATAGATTAAAAATACAGATGGGTTAAAATATTTAAAAGAACTAGATAGGTTACTTCTTTCTTTATGTGGTGCAGCCTTACATATGTTATGTCAAGGGGCTTTCTTCTGATGACCACTGTATATGACTACTGCACTACACTGTATAATAATTATTGCTGACCATTATGGTTCTTTGCTATCCATGCATAATTTTCTCTGGTTTAATTTCCAAGGTTCTTTTTCCCAATGAGTATTCATTAATGAATCATCTTTCTCACTATATTGAAATTATAATTTTTTCAGCAAAATTTCATTCTTCTTGAGTTTTATTTAGTTCCACAGCATGCCTACGTACTGGATTCTGGTTCATTCTACCTCCAGTCTTAATTTTCTTTCACAAGACTATTGACTTTTACCTCATCTTCAAATAACACTGAAGTACTTCTTCAGAGTCTTTAAGCAAATTCCGTCTTGTTCAAACAGTCTTTAGTCTCTGACACCCTGTTTCCTTAGGATAATGCCTACTAGTAATCTTTTTGTTTGTCAAACAGTTTTCATTCCATATGAGATTGCCCAGATTATTAAATTCAGAAGAGTAAATTCTGTGACTAAAAGTTCCC
The DNA here is from genome assembly GCA_008921705.1 of Burhinus oedicnemus. NCBI lineage: Eukaryota > Metazoa > Chordata > Aves > Charadriiformes > Burhinidae > Burhinus > Burhinus oedicnemus. The sequence goes on along the minus strand of VFFE01007055.1, from coordinate 808,357 downwards.
TGCTTAAAATCTTCTGTCACCCAACAGTTCTGTAACTCCAACTTTTCATTCCCATTAAAGTAGCGTACTTTTACCAAAGCTGAATGGATTTTGTCTCAAAGAAGAAAAAAACAGGAAAAAAAAAAAAAAAGGAAAAGAAAAGGCATTTAGACACAGCCAATCAATTAAAAAAGAAAAACAGGAAAAGTCTCTGAAGGTTCTGCAATTTTCACCTATGGCCTTAGTCTCTTTTCCAGTGACGGTCCTTCATCTTTTCCTAAATTGATTTACACCAATCCTTCTGCTCTATATCATCAGAGATGTGTAAAAAGCAGTTCATATATATATTCATATATATACACATATATGCATATGTATATATATGAACCGCTTTTTACACATATATATGAACCCCTTTTTACATATGCATATATGCATATGTATATATACATTCCCCCACAGTAGTTGTGTGGTTGTAGTTATTTCTTACTATGTATTCAGTATGTGCTTGGATGTATTTTGTCCAGAAGATGTTATTAAATTACAATATAGCATTACTTCTTACTTCCCAAATACCCACTTGTATTCTTAAAAGACTAGAATTTGCACCCTTTAACATATTTATAATTCAATTTATAAAGCACACGCCATTTCCTCAGCAGCAGGGGGCATTAGAATTAACAGAAACAATAACTAAACCAAATACATCATTATGCCAAGGAAAGGTTTCAGTAAAACACTGAATTTACAGCTAACCTTTCAGCATAATCAGAACACAGACATGAGGACAGTATCCTCATCCCTAAAGCTTCAGAAATCATTAATGAAAACACTCCTTATGGATACACCACTTGAAGTAGAATCTCCACTACACAGAGCTTTTAAAGATACTCTGGGAGGTTTAACTTTGGATCTATGGGCACCCAAGTTGAAGTGATCCTCAGAATCAAGAGTTTTCATGCTGATAATTTGTTAGCAAATCAGAGATCTAGTAGCAGAGTGGCTTATGGAATCTCAGTTCCCATGAGAAACAATAAGGAAAGACACTACTATAATAGACTTGGGACACGATCACATAGAGTATCGAGTCTGTTGTTAAACAAAAGCAAATGCCAGGCTCAAGCAGCTATATCTGAAGCCCTTTGGAGCGCTGTTGTAAAAGCTATAAAATTCTCTGAAACCTGAATTGTATCCTATTGCAACAGGGTCGGGGTTCCAAGATAAAATACAAAGCAGTGGAACAGCGAAATAGTCAAAAAGGCATGCACGTCTTGCCACACTCAAGCATAAGGCTAGCAAGCATCATAACATATACATAAAGAAAAAGACACTTTTCTCTCCCACAGCTACCTGACAGCCTAAGGTGAACTAACAAAATCTTTTATTTAGAATGAAATCAGAACATTCCTTAGGTGCATTACTTTGAGTATGTCCCACACAATATTTATAATTCCCCCTGGCTTGCCTACAGGGGCAAAGTACCCTAATTCATATGCCTGGAGATAGTTACGCAGGGTAACCATGGGCTCCTTTCAACCAGTAATGGAATTTCACATTGAACAAGAGTAACTTCAAAATATTCATATAACTGAAGTAGAAACAGCTTGTGTTACTCAAGAAATCAATCTTAAGAGACTAAGAGCCTTGCAATGTAATAACACTACTTGGTTTCAGCCCCTTATCTGTAGATCTTTTTTTGCAGTAAAATGAAAACAGTAAGAATGTCAGATTGCCATTATCTGTCAGGAATTTGAGCAGGAAAACAAAACAGGTTTAGCGCAATGATGAACAGTTGTGACAAATCATCAGCATTTTCTCTAGATCCTCATCTCAAAGCAGTTTCATATTTCATCTTTACACTCTGCATTCACTCTTACCTGAAGCAAAAAATTATCCAGTATTTTACACTATGTTACATTTACACAATTTATGTAGCACCTCTCAAGAAGTGAAACAGTGTCACCTTTTTTTGTACAGCTAATTCTGACACCAGTCAAAGTCTTTGGTTCAAAGTAATTCGTATTAGCGTTTATCAATGATTTCTTTTACAGTAATGCTCAAGGCTTCTGCCACATTATGCTACTGTTGACGTGCAAGCTGCACAAAGGAGAACCCGTAGGGACAGTTGTAAAGTCCAGCTGTCCAAAATCTAAGCACCAGAGGGGCAGCTTACAATTTAACGCAAGAAAGAGAAGGGGTATAGATTGAGTTTTACCTAGTAAGAAACCAGATTTAAGGGATTTTAAATAAACATCTATTGGGATTTTTTCATATAATTTTACTCTCCATTGACACCAAATTGCTTAAAGAAATGCGTTTACCTCTAAATTTTTTGTTGCCATAAATAACATTGTAGCGGGATTTGGGCGCTTCTGGCTCCAATGAATCCTTCAGTGTTTTAGCCTTGAGTCCACACTGCAGTGCAATCAAACAGTTGCAAATAACTCTCTTAAAAGCAGAAAAATCCATGTGCCTGCACTGTATACCATGATCAGGCATTCCTTATTTCACCCACTCCTTGTCTGAGATGTGCAGAAAGGTCATAGTCTGAACAATATCTTTTCAGTTAGCCTAAGAGTTTAGGGGCTAGGCTTCAGAAGAAAGACCTATAGGGAACGGTTGGGATCCCTGGTCCCCCTGCCAAAGAGCTTTGGGTAAAATAAGACAAAAGTAACTTTTTATGTACTTACAAAGCAGAAGAAACCACCGATACTCTCCACTGCTTGATGAGGAGTAGTATTGACCTTACCAAGTGAATAACGCTGCTCAATTAATCTCTGAATTTCCCTTCTCAGAAACAGTAGAGAAGATAGTTTTTCTTATTCTCATACTTCAGCAAACCCAGTATTTTCCAAACTGTTTTCACAAGGAAGTAGCTCATTTATAGACTTATGTATATCTAACAAAGTTCTGAATGCAAAACATTCTAAAATGCCACATTAAAACTTTCACCTAGCAAAACACAGAAAAATCTGCTACATTTGTACTTTTAAAGGTTGCAGCATACACGTATCCTAGGCCTGATCTTCCTCTTTTTTACATGAATTTAAGTCATAAGTACATCTATTAAAGCAAAAGGAGCTTCTTTTATATAAAACGTGCTTAAGTGAGAGAAGAATTCAGGCCTCTTGCTTTTATTTTTGCAGCAGTAAAACTAAAAAACATTTCCCCATGTCACACAAAGAAGACATGCATTTTTCATGTAAACAGATGTAAAGCCATTCTGGGTGCAGAACCCTTGATTTAGAAATATTAGTATCTTAGTAAGTAACCATACTGATGGAGAGAAAGTTTATAATGGTAAAACATACTGCATTAATACCATTAAACATCAATTAATATAAATAGCTTAGTCTCAGAGCTGTCACTGAATAACTGAATGCACAATGACACACTGTTACTAATTCAGTCAGTAGAAAGCTGTATACAAATAATCCTTTAGGCTACTTCTTACTGAAAAAATGAGAGTAAAAACTGTGTGACCACTCAGTTGACAGCAGAGCATTTGTCCAACATTATGTCAGATTCTGTTATTCATCTTTCCTTTCCCCCCCCCCCCCTTTTCTTTTTTGGCACCCTCTGCTCAACCTAATTGGTGGTGGTTCCACTGAAATATCATAGCCTTGCGATTTCTTGTCAGCTTTACTGACCTCTTTTTAGCTTTGAGTTTCACGTTTTAAAGAGGAAAAATTAGACAAACATACTTCACAGTTTAGCCCATCCACACATCCCTGTGCCAACAATTCTTCAAGTGTGTGGGTTCAACACACACGAGCTCCACCTGACTGATTTTTACCTGGTGCGTGACCTTCAATTGAAAATTCCAACAGCATGCAACTTGTCTCTGGCAAATGAATTGTAAGTACGCCAGCTGCCAGATGTCTTCATTTTAAAACACCTTCAAAACTGCTTTCTGGCATTGATCCACAGGCAAAACAAGCTAAGCTGTAGCTGTAATTTCTATTCTGTGTGCAAAAAGGGGAGGAAACATAAGATGTGTTGCTTTACATCTCTAAGAACGGTACAAGGCAGTGGGAAAAAAAACAACAACAACTCATTACTGATGCGCTGCATATTTTCGGGAAGAGTTTTTCCAGTACACAGAGCATATCCAAAATTTACATAAATATTCACCCTAATGAAACACTCGTTTGAAGTAACATAGTTCTGAACAAAGGGATTCCCTCTGTACCATGAAAATTAACGTCTGTGCCTCCAAATGTGGACTAGTCAACCTATTTCGCCTAAGGTTTCGAAAAACTGCTTGGCAAAGGCACTAGAAGGTAGAGATCTTCATTAAATCTGTGCATAAGACCTGGAATCACGTGTTTTCCATTACTTTGTTTCTATTCTGTTTTTCTGGGTGTTTGTTTCCTTTCAGAATCTGAAATTCATCCCAGGGACACCAGAAGTTTCAGTGCTACTAGCAGATCTTTGAAACAAATCTGCAAGTATTTGTTTTTTTACTTGGCACCATAACAAACTCCTTCTCCTGCCACAAAAAATAGCAATTTCCATTCACTTTCCTTTGAATACCTAGATTCACCATATTCCATGTGTTGGATCACTCATGCAATCCCAGAGCCTAAAATGATTCAGAATCACTCCTTCTAGTGCCAAAAAAAGACCCATTCCTACATACATAACCCACTACTTTCTGCCGTGAGACTATTAACTACTAGCTCACTGATCAGCTGCCTAGTCACATATACGTAGGCAGCTAACTTAGAAATGATATGTATACTTTGTTTCTCTACTGTATTTATATGGCTATAATTCCATATATTGCCACAAGCAGAAGAGTCAAGCCAAAAAGTAACTGTGTAAAGACATTAGAGAAGAGTTACACTTGGAAAGTGATGCTTTTTATGGTAATTAACAGCACTGACTGTCATATTTACCGATGCACTTTTTAAGCAGCCTAGTACATGAGGGTGCTGGGTCCTGACTGGCATTGTATACGAAACTGCTTTGATACATACAACAGGGATCTGCCACCTACAGCTGACAAAAGAGGAATACGCAGAAATCAGAAGTGGCTTAAAAATCCCGTGTCCTGGGAAGTTAAGAGACAACTTATTTACAGTAACTAGTTTGAGCTTTGTAGTTCATATACATACCCTATCATGTTTCTTGAGCTCCAAGCAAAGATCACTGTGCCTGGTGATATTAATAGAGCAAACACTCTCTTGTCAGTACTCATACTTTCCACAATGGCTTAAAAAGGACAGAATACATCTGTCATGCCTGAGTTTCCCTTCAGTCGTGAAGCTACGGATATGCCAAACTGAAAAAAACCCAAACCAAACATAAACCCCCAAAACAAAACAAAACCAAAACCGAGAGGGCAGGCTATGGAATTTTGTGGGCACTACACCTTGAAACACTCCAACTACTGCAGAATAATAAACTTCTTTTTCGCGGTTGAATGATCTACTGAATGCACATGATGATCCAAAAGCAATAGCTAATCCACTTGATTACTTTTTCATTGAACATAATATTCAAACCAGAGCTTACAGACAATGTCTAATACCTCAGAATAAAACACAGCATTTCAGAATGACTGCTTGAAACACATGGCACTGCTGGGAACTAAAACTACCTTAATGCATGAAGAATCCAAAATAAGATGTGCCAATTATCATCTGGCTTTTCAAACAGTCAAAAAGTACACACAGATCAAAAAGTGTCTGAATAGGTATTTTCAGTCCAGCTGTTAACTAACATTAAAAAAAAAGAAAACAAAAATCCCCCGCCTTGGTCTTTTACTTAAGTTTGAGTTGCAGAAGTAGCTGTTTTGCAGCCATTGTAGTCTGAAATGCTGTTTTGTGATGGTTTCCCACTTACACTCAACATAAGGTAAGCGTTCCTACGTCTTTCTGTCCAGCTGTTCTGAAGGATGAGTGGACAGGTACTCTAGAATGGAAACTGGTATCCGATACTCTGTTTCCAGAGTTCATTGCTGCTCAGTGGGGATGTTTGCTTATACAAACATGGCTGCAGCAGCACCAGCCTTGCCATCTATCAGCTCTCCTAAGATTTGCTGCACCAAAGGTTTACAGGCCTTGCAAATCACCCTTAGCTCCAAAACGTTATCATGCATTTACATTTCTTTTTCTGAACACAAAAGCATTGACCCTCAAGGTCACCAATATTCACTTCCCTGTCCAGCAATGAGGCATCCATCAAGATAGTTACAGGTATAGAAAGAAAATAAAAGCAGATGGCCTGATGGGACATCTCGGGATGAAGACCAGCACGTTCAAGAGTACATACTAATCTTAACCAGCACTATATGGACTAGTGTTGCAATGTGGTATTATAGCTTCATGTTGGATTACTACAGTATGCGAGCTGTGAGTAGTCATCATCCCAGCTGAATTACCTATCATTAGCAAAATCAGGCCGACGAGGCCCTAAATTTGTCCTGAGGAAAGTAATGCAAAATTCAAGATTCTTAGGTGATGCCATTAGGTTTAGTTTCTAAATATTTACTTTCAAATTATGTCCAAAACCAAGCAGAGATTATATCAAATCGTTTCAGACACCTGCAAAAAGCAGCTACCGTATTCCATTTATAGATGTATTTACATACTGTTTTTCCTGAAGTATACTGTTCTGCTATGAATATCTACAAGTCTTTGAACTGGTACCAATTTGAAACTACTACAATTACCAGTTACTTCTTCTAAGATGCAGAAAAAGATATTTTGAAGTCCAGGTGGTGTTTTTGGTGACCAGCACTGCCATCTTGAACAGCTTCTGGATGAACGAACTGTATTTCATCCAAGCTGCGTTGCCATGCGCCTTTCTCTTCAGAATTTGGAAAAAGACTCTCTTTCCCGATTCGGATGAGAAACCTCCTGTTGCTCCAATACTAGGAAGTGAGAGGACTCCTTACCATAACAGAACCACGTCAGAAGACTCTGTGAAAAGTGAAGGAATAATGGGCTTTGCAATTGAGGACTGATATGACTACAGTGTAAAAAGCTGAGAACTTATTTATGACCTATGACCTCACCCATAGCCGTGCCTAGCTGTGGTAGGCCAGAAGGTTTCTAAAGAGAGATTTGATAGGTCCCATAGTCATGTGACCCCAACTTTTTTTTAGTATTTCTATCCAAATTACTCGTTATCCATAAAGGTGGGGTGAAATCAGTATGGTTTGTCTTCAGCTATAGACCTATCTTCCCTGAGATTCCAATTCTTTGGAATTTTGGTTAAGATACAAATATAGATATATAGATGTTGCAACATAAACCCCTAAGGGGCTTATAGTCTCTTCAGGGTATGAAATGCGTCATTCTTTCTGAAGTGAAGCAACTCCACCAATTCAAATGGGAGATCCTACAGAGGTTCATTTTCCATTCCCTGGGAAAACGAGAATGGTTGCAGGTGAAATGAGAACTGCATGACCGCTGCTGCTAATGTGTAGGGGGAAGCCACATCAGCTGGTTCTAGAAGTGCCATGCAAACTGGTCTTGGCTACCATCTGAGACTTTGAAAGTGAAGTCCCCTATGACTTTTGACGATATCTTGTCTGTGAAGGTGACGACCTTCTCATAGACTTGATAACTGGTCATCCCAAACTGCAAGGCTTCTGGAAAATATGTGCTATACAAGTGTTTTTGCTCCCTTCTCTTTCACTCTGCAAGACGTGCTTATTTTTTATAGTTACTACTAGAAAAAACAGGATCAGACAGATGTCAATGCTTTTGGTGCTTCTTGTCATGTCATTTGAGGTGGTGGCCAACATCAGCTGGCCAACTGCTCGTCCTACAACTGTGCCCATAACTAATGCCTCTATCATCAAAGTCACTTTCTCCTGAAATTAGAATAAAGAAGGTCCATTGTTTTACTTAGGGAGAGGATGGCTGGCAGAAACCTTAAGTACTAGTCTGGCCTTCACACTTTCTTCACCCTCGTAGTGTCCAACCTCAACTCCCCTGACAAAAGCAGGATCATCTATGATTATGCCACTCCTGAGAGACGTTTGCCTAGCCTGTTAAAAGACTTGTAATGGTGGTGATTTCATAAATCTTCAGGTAAACTATTTCAGTGACTTTCCATCCTAACTGCTAGAAGGATCCTCTTTCTTTCTAACCAAAAATCTTTGTTGCTGTAATTTAAGTCTATTATTTCTTACCCTTGGTCTTGTCAGTGACAGGCAGCACAGAACAACTGTTTCACAACTTTGTGAATATAATCCAGAATATTGTTTTTCTCACAATGGCATGATACCATGCAGTTTGCAATCCATCATACCCACCACCTCATTTGCTGAAAAACTTCTGTCTAACCTTAAGAAAAAAACATTTAAATCCATGATACACAGATGCAAATCTAACATCCTAGATCCTGCCATGGTGTCCAATGAAAAGTTGAGTACTAAGATGTGACATATTAGGAAAAAGGATGATTGGGTGTGCTGAATCCCACTTATTTTCTGAGATTACTAAGGAGAGCAGGATTCATAAGAATAGCTTGTTCCAAAGACATGACTTCAGTGCCAAAAGAAGGACATGAAATACAAAAGAAAATATAGTGTTACTGTATATAGACACTAGCAGCAATTCAGGTTCTTGCAGGGTAAGTATGCTAGTGCCACAAGCCAGCAGAGTGGCACCAGTTTTGAATACTTGAAAACATGAATCATTCTTTTTCTCTTGGTTTACTGGAGAACCTTCAGTAATCAGAGACGATTTAATCTGAATCACATACAGTAGTATAACGGTAAATTATGAATGATGATTGAACTTCAGAAAATACAATAATTTATTTTAAAGCCACATATAACACAGAGCAGTGGGGAAGTTCACCTCACATTTCTTCAACCTGTTACTTGCAGTCAAGGCACAGCACCTATTTGAATACACGATGTTTCAGTTTTAAAGTTTAGTATAATAGACATTCCAGCCTGTTGCTGAGTAAGTTGCTCTGATGGCTAACTACTCTCAGTGTTAAAAATTGGTATCTCATTTCCAGACTGAATTTGGCCAGTGTTAGTGTCCATCCATTGGATCCTGTTATGCCTTTTGTCTGCTAGATTAAAGGGCTGACTACTATCAGAAATGTCTTCTTCAGAAAGCAACTATTAAAAACAGATGTACTGAAGCATTGAGCTTTAGTCAGGACTTGAATGCTCAAAGGCATTTATGTAACCACAGCTAGTGTCAAAGCCACCAACATTCTACATGTGCGTATGTGTAGAGTAGCAAAAGGAGTAAAACTACACTGAGAAGTCAGTTTTATTGTGCATTCTCCCAAAGAAGTGTAAAACAAGAGTACAACATAAATAGTTTAGAAATTCTGAATTATTTTCTCCCATTTCTTCTCTACCCTTATATCTGAAAGGTCATGTTATGTCTAAATCAGATTCAGAATTAATTCTCAGCAGAAAAGTTGAATTACTAAATGCTACTTGCAGAGGCAAAAAAACCTTGACAACAGTTTCTCACAGTATGCAGCAAGTGTAGAGCTCTTATTTGTGTGAAGTATTACATTAAATGGCAATAAAAATCGTAAATTGTAAACTACATTGCATTATCTCCTCTATTTGAGTTGTGAAGCTTCCCTATGGAAAAATCTAACAATCTATTCCTATTTCATACCTTTCTGAACAGAAAAGCCAGGATGGTAAGAAGTTACACAAAAGAATAATATATGGAGAATTTCAGACATAAAATACTGTCCTGCTAAGAGCAAATAAAATTTTGTCTTAATAATTATTATATTTTCAGATGTACTTGTTTTTCTCACCTGTCTCTCTAGGCATTGTATCCTGGAAGTGCCTCAAATATCCAAAAAAAAGTGTTAAAACCCCAAATCTTCTCCACTCAAGCCTCTAAAACACTGGGATTTTCTACACCATTTTTCCCCAGTCAAACTGATATTACAGAGGAAGTATCATAACAAAGAGACACAAAACCATAAGAAGACGTAATAAAATTAGTGATGTAATTCACAATGGATGTAAATCAGCATAGTTTCACACAAGGCAATGGAGGTAGTCTGGCTGAGCCCCTTAGATGACTAAAATCTCACACATCATTGCAGTTTAAATGGACCGCAGTTTAAATGAACAAATGCTGCAGTACAGCTTTTGTAGAATACAGACAGTTGTTTTAGAAATTACATTTTGGCTTATATTCAAATTATATTTGAAAATATTAATACATGTTACAAAGCCTAATTTGTATAACAAAACCCACTAGCCTACTCGGTCACCAGCAGCCCTATAGACATATCTCAGCAGATAAGCAAACTGATCTTGAAGTTTTATACACTATGGCACAGTCAAGATCTAATGCAAGCAAATCCAGCTCTAAAAAGAACCAGGCACAACTTGGTCAATGGTCAACAATACGCCAAAAGTATTTAATTTACTTATTTTTCCTCACCACTGCCTGTCTATGATAGCTTGAGAATGGCCAAGGATCATCCATAGCTACATCAGGCAAAGGTGAACTTCATTATTCTTGACTTACAAATTTGTTTTCTTATAATAAATAGTTTTAATAAACAATAGTTTTTGTAACTGTAACAAAAATATATTCCAAAATACTCCACAGTTATGTTTCAAGTTTGTCTCCTGATCTTTCTGTGAAACAAAAAGATGTCAGATTTTCCTTTTCTTGGTCATATATTGCCACATTCATTTCACATGCCACTTACGGTCTATTCCTTCAGTCCTTTTGCTTTTTCACTGCCATCCCCACTACCGATGGATTCTTAGATCCCTATATTTTTCCTGCAGCAAGTCTGCAATCAACACTTTAATTTTTACAGTCTATATATCTGCCAGGTGAGTGATGCAAGTAATCCATTTTCCAATAGACAAATCACATTTCTAAGATACATAGCTAGGTTGCACTTGAAGAAAACAGACCTCTTAATATACTAACTTCCCCAAGGTAACAATACATACTTTCTTAAAACTGTAAATAAAATGATAGCCCTAAAAGCTGAGCTTGGACCTTTGTCTATTAATGCATTCGCATAGCTTGCTGGTGAAGATGGTCAACCAAAGCAAAACTTCTGTCATGATCTATTAATAGAGAATAAGGATTAATGAAGGATTATGTCATAATGAGTCTGCCTGCAGAGTTGCTTCAGTTCTTGTCCTTTACTGCCAAAATACAGTTCTCATTTCCAACAAACAAAGTCTATCTGAGAGAAAGCACAGAGCCCCTTTAGAACTGGAAAGTCCTGTGCATAATAATGAATGACTAACTCTTCTTTTGCCAAAGCGCTTCAGCACTTCCAATGTCATAGGTCAAAGCAGTGATTCAGAGGGGGCCTGATCCTTATCTAAGCTTTTGCAACAAAATTAGAATGCGCTGTAGCCTTATTAAAGAAATGTTTGTTCCACCATCAATGAAATGAAAAGAAAGTGGTTCAATGCAGTTTTGCAAATCACAGCAATAAACTGCTCAAGTTAACTGCTTTATTACAAATATTTAATTATTCTGTATATTAAAGATCCTGCATTTGTAAGGACTAAATTAACAGTATACTTGATAACCTATTTGGATTTGCACATGTCTGAGAGGGTATTTTATCAAATAGATTGTCATTAGTAGCCTTCATGTTGAAAATGTAAAAAAAAATAATTTACACATTTGCAGAAACTACTTCAGCTCCAGGAACATGAACACTAACAACAAAATACGATTTTTCCTAAATAAATTATTTAAATATTCCTTAATATTTAGACACAAAGCTCCCTACATATTCCCAATAGATACTGCATGAACAGAATTTATATACATAATAAAGTTGGTCATACTATGCACAGCTATTAGAGTAATTATCTGTGTGATAAAGAAGTAATTTTTCTCTATTAAAGTTTTAGCTGCTAAACTCTTAACGGTTGAACTTAACTATGCTGAACAAAATCTGTCAACGCAATCTATTTTTCTTTAAAAGGCTCTTTTTTAATATATAATAGTGATTTAAATAATTAATTAGAAGACAGGTAACACTAAGAAAAAATGAGACCATTACATTAGTCACTGAAAAGATAAAGGCCAAATTTAAATTTGTTTTGTGTTTGTTAGACTAGCAAAACAATAAAAAAATGTAAATAAAGTTATACCTGATCTAAGTTAAATTTCAAATAGAATGTGACCAGAGAGTATATTATGATTGAAAAGCAGAATACTAATCTCTAAAATTAGAAAATTGATCAACTGGGATATGCATCAGAGAGATTCATCAAAGCCTTGCAACAGCCTATCTCCATTTACTGTTTAGATACAGCTAATCTACATCATTAAATTGACCATTCAGTAACTGAAAATCTGCCATGTAGGTCCCGACTTTTCATAGAGGCTTTTAAATATGTATTCGGTAACTACAAAGTACTGAATATATTTTCAGTCTTTTTATACTAAGATTTACAACTAATGACCTTAAGCAATGTCATGCATGTAAAACAAAATTATGAGACCACCCTGGTTTGAGCAGAATTAAGGTATAGAATCATACTTAATTCTCATTCAAATTTAGTAGGATAGAACAAAAAAAAATCCATAGTAATATAGCTAAACCTATTTCATAGTTTCACTTTGTAAAACATGCCTCTTCACTTGTATTTTGCTATTACAGGCTCAATATAAGTAGACAATTATCTAAGCTTAATGCCAAGAATGATAATGCATTGAGCACATGCAAAATCCTTGTGCAACATCAACTACAGCCCGCAGGGATAAAACATTTATCAGTTGCTCCTTAGGGCACTAGTGGTTTGAAAATTTGGCTGCCCATGCCGACATTTAGTGAAATCATAGTTTCAGCTTCATTCAGAACCCAACACAGTAAAGCCTGATACCAGGATGACTCTGTTGGCAATCTGCCTCCCTGTACCCACACGCACTGCGGGCTACTTTCTGTCCCACTACTTTCCATGAAAGAAGTCCTTTTACTTAACTGCAGTAGTTGGCACAGTGCCCCTTTCACAGACCAAACTAACCGTCATCTTGGATGTAACAAATTAGTACATTCTCAGAATAATAATAAGTATGGACATGAAAACACTATTGTTTTTACTTGGAAATGAAGTAACTACATTTTAGCTGGGTGACTTTTTCAGTTCAGCACCACAGGCAAAAATAAATCTTATAAAAAGAATGGACAATTACAGGAGAGATGAGACACAGGCTTTTGCTGTGGGTTCAGAAGTAATAGAGCTGCTTCTCATACTGCCCAAAGAATATACTGTAAAATAAAATTCTGAATATCAAACAATTGGTTCCTTTGAATAAGAATTGCTGTAGGGTTTTGCTACTTGATTTACAGCCGATAGAGATTTTTTTGCCTGCAAAGTACAGAAATGCTTAAGTAAGCTCTATTAATATTATAATGAAATATTTTATGAAATACATGGAAAACATTAAATATAGAGTAATGCAAGAACTAGACTCAAGGTAGGCATGGAATTATGGTTATGTAATTTCCAACTGTAAAACACAAACTTCGTCAATGTGAAATCTATCTTTAACTACAAATAAATATTTCTAAAGCATTGCATACTTGCCATATTATCTGGGCACTGTGATTATAAAAAAAAAAAAATACTTTTTTTCCTCAAGCTGCGAACATTTCATTGCACACCAGATCTTTTAAAAACAGTATCACAGAACACATTTTATAATGCCATTTTAAACTGCTGATAAAAGTAAATTCATGTCATTGTTCTCGGCACCCTAGCACAGACGTCCTAGGCCAAGTTCTCTGAAAAGTACAGATAATTAAAACTTTCCTGTATCATAGTCCAATATAGTAACAGCTTTCTTGCCAAACTATGATATGCAACATTAACAGGGATTTGAATAACAAGTGCAGCCTTTACTGTGTAACTTCTTAGCAGCAGATAAGACTAAATTAGTGTGAAGTGCTGACAAGTATGAAAGATTAAAACAAATATTGCTTGTAAATATGCTAAATATATTTCCGTTTTATGCCACGTTCAGTCTGTGAAGCAAGAAATCCAATATACATCACATATATTTAAAAAATATGGAGTTTGAGACAATTTAAATAATTTAAGGTATTTTATGTAAAAACGTAACAATTTTACTAAACTTTCTGGTTCAAATGAGTCCAAGAATATCTCATTATAAATGGAGACAGTCCTGAAAAAGCAATCAAGCATGACTAAAAAGATCACTCTTTTACACAAAAAAATAGCCTTCTTATTTTACCCTTTGTTGGAAAGACATTTGGCCAGCCACAGGGGAAATACATAATCTACTTTTATATTCAAATAATATATTTCAAAATTCTATGCATACAAGGACCTTAAAACAATTCTGGGTGGAATATATAAGACATGGGTTTATGTGATCCTAATAACTGAATTGCTGACATGGGCTGACAATTACTTGGGGGGGTTTATTTGTTTGTTTCTGTTACTCTAAAGCATGTGTACAAGTATTTTGTCTATTAGTTATTTCTAATGTGACTTTGAAGCAAAATACTAATGGAAAGGCATTGCAATAAAATATGTAGGGAGATCTTGGCTAGAAAAATAGAAGTATTATGTATAAGGAATATGCACGTTTTCATAGGGATATTGATTATTACAGCTACCTTAATTCTGAAGCTTAATTATGATCAAGAAGCATTCCACCACAAATGTCACATACAAAAAGTACATCTTTTTATTTAAAATATACAAACCTCACTGTCAGTATATCCTTTTATTTTTCATGTTCATATAAGATATTCAAATAAAGGGTACTGATTGTGATTTGCTTTCAGAATCGGAAGGACTAATGAAACAATATCTTAATTTTTAAGGACACCAATATGTCAGTGGTTCTGGAGGAAAATTGCTTTTCAAGGCAATACCACCAGGGTGAGAGTCAGGGAGGAGAGATGCAATTGATGTTTTTCACTTTACTTTAAACAAGACAACTGTTAACTCAGTCTCTCAATACACAGGATTATGAAGATCAGAGTACTATACACCCCAGAAGAGGCAAAGCTTAGAGCAATTATAGTTTCCTTCTAAGTACTGTAGCACTCACTGTCGGTTTTCAACAAATAAGCAGTCTACAGACATCTTTCTTGCTTCATAACTGTGTGAGGTTCCTGCTCCTAAAACTCACAAATATAAAAAAGGAACAGGGAATTCAATTAATATAACATCACTATCTTCAGCCCTGAATTTTATCACTCATGAAGACCTAAAGTCCTCTTGTATTAGCTGGACATGCTCCCCACTTATGCCTTTGCTGAGAAATAGGGAAGTTACAGTATCAGGGCAAAGGGCTGAGGAGTGAAATGTCAGCGTGACTTGCACATTCATAGCTTCCTCTGAGCCCTTTCAGCTTATACAGCAGAGCAGGGTGAATATTTGTGCTAGCTACACATTTCAGTACAAAGAACGCAATTCAGAGAAAAAATAATCTCATACCATTTATGGCGACTGTGCACTTTACAAAATACAATTATAAATGCTTTATTCATTCATAGGGAAGAGCCTCTGTAACTGTTGTGCAAGCGACCTGCCCCTCACTGGGTTTGATGAGCCTGATTCCAAAGCCCAACGAGGGCAAGGAAGGAACTTGCATCGACTTCAGCTCTTGGGCTCTAGTCTCCCTCACAATGTTTCACATTTAAAAACTAAGAACTGCGTGACCGAGTTGGAACGCATGCTGTAGAGTTGTATGTAAAAACTCTTACTAAGGTTTAAACACCTGAGCTAAAGTTGCATATGACAGCACTGTCTGGATTTACAGGTCAGCATGAAGATAAGTTGATTGAAAATTAATCTTAGACAGTTTGCAATTAAGTAGTACTTTTAAAATACCAGCTACTGGTTTAGGAAGACAACAACTCGATATGGATCATACTTAATACATACAAAGTGCCATATTTATTGTTTATTCTTTCTCTACTCATGTATCTGACAAGCAGTAAAAATTTTTCACACTCCTAAAAAAGCAAACTGATATAGCTGTACATCCCCAGCAGTTAACAGCACAGGCAGCTAATTAACTATGTACTTATGTGTGCAACTAACTATTCATGCAAATTATACAAGCAGTTGAGCACATAGTTGGTGCACACAAATTCTTAATTGCCCAATGTGCTAAAAGTCTTGCCCAAAGTAAAAAAAGGCATATCTAACAATTTATTTGAGCTTATATATCCTCAGGATCTATAGATCTGATTACACCTCTCACATGTGAATGATATGCCTATAAGCTATATGCATGACAACCTTTTACATTATTCTAGACAAACAATATTGAAGAAACTAATTTTTATACAAATAGAGCAAAACTGATTTTTATTATAATCAAAGGAAAACTGTTCTGACATTTTATGTCTTAAGTACCACATGAAGACTTAAGATGCATAAAAGGCAAAAAGATGTGAGGGAAAAGAAAATTAAAATCTATTTCTTCCATTCTGTAACACTGTGGCTCTTTCCCCTTGCCGCTATTTCACTCATACATTAGAAGTGCAATAAAAAGGTGCTGTATGAAACCCTGCATAAATTTTCTCTGATTATGTCATCAACTTTTCAAAGGGTTAACGGGAAAAGCTGCTCGTTGTGCCCCCTCCTGGCTGCAGCCCCACTGCAGCCTCTAACCAAAGGCAAGGGCGGCGCAAAACATCGCCTGCCCTCTCTTTGTTGAGCATCGCTATTTTAAATGCACTCACAATAACATGAAACCAAATTATTTTCAGACGAAATATTAGGATCTTCAAGGTTTCAAAAGGAATGTATTAAAATAAAGATAACTGGAACTTTGCATTGAAACATCTACAAAAGTTTGAAAAATTTAAAAGGACACTGTTGTCTCTTGAATCGTATTACTAGTTAGATTCAATGTCAGATACATTGTTAAGTCTGTCCTAACTCTACCTCATACCTACAAAAGAAAAGAAAAAAAGCTTCCTTTATTATTAATAAAACCAGGGTTTGGAAGCATGATCTAAGGTGGACATCTAAGCATCCCTAGATGGTAGTGTAATTCTAATATAATATATAATTTGGGGGGTAATGGTTTAAGGCCAATTAGAATTATATTGTACTTTTTTGTAATGATTGTAGGC
Source organism: Burhinus oedicnemus (assembly GCA_008921705.1). Classification (NCBI taxonomy): domain Eukaryota; kingdom Metazoa; phylum Chordata; class Aves; order Charadriiformes; family Burhinidae; genus Burhinus; species Burhinus oedicnemus. Next base: position 791,302 of record VFFE01007055.1, on the reverse strand, counting down.
TTGATATTTGAGATGTGATAGTTGCATATGAATATGTCAACTTCACATGCATAGCTTGTATTTCAATCTTTATCCTTTAAATAGATGAGGTAAATCTAAATCAAAGACAGAATATTTTATGACCACTTTGAGCACGAATATCTTATCTCTTATCATATAGATAATACAAACTTGAAAGTTCACCAGAAAGTCAGAAACAAGGTAAGTATTCCCTTACTACCAGGAAGTGAATACCCAGTATCCAGAACCCAAGAGAGAAGAAAGCTGCAGGATTCAGGAAAAGAAAAGAAGAGCGTGTAAAGTAAAATCACAAGAGGCTATGAAAAGGAAGGAGAGCTGTGTACATCTTCATATGGAATCTAGGAACTAATATCTTACTTTCTCCCCGACATCCACAAAAGAAGACCTAGTTCAACCTATGCTATCCAAAGGACCCGAGTTCAACCTAGTATGTTTGATCCAAATTATTTAATTTGCAATTCTAATTTTATTCTGAGATTTTTCCTAGAACTAAATCTAAAGGTAGGGCAATCTTGCTAACTGGTTTTAGCAATAAGGAAATTCGACATCAGATGTAATTGCTACAATGTCTGAGCACGTTGCCTGCATGGGTAGCATTAGAAAACATTTAATTTTGAACCTTCCTGATGACCAAAATTTGTCTTCCCCTCACCCCAAGAAGTACCAGGGAAACAAGTACTAGCTCTCCACTACGAGTAGGAGGAAAAAATCCCAATGTTTCCATACTAAAAGAGAGTGCCTCAGTTCTAGCTACCCAGAAGCATAAAGCATCCAGAACTGCAGCCTTATAAACAAAGTATCAATAAATACTCCTTATAAAAAAACCACCTAAAGCTGCTTGACTAATGCATCCGTTGCAAAAATATAATTTCTGTAATGTTATACTTGGCACATTGAAGGACTGCCACTGTCTCACAGGTCTTGATCATTCATGATTAACAGGATCCAGATACACAACTCAGATAAGCTAGATCCACTTTTTTTTTTTTTTACCAGCATGACAAGAAATAAGGCTGAAGAGGATACAGTTACTTTTCTTCAGGATAAAGCATTTTAAATTTTACGAATCATTTTATGTTTTATGATAAAACAATTTTTTTGCCAACTTGAACTGAAAAACTCCTTCTTCCAGTGACCTCACATCTCAACATTTTTTCACATTTTCATGTTAATCTAGGCAAGGAACAGCAATGAATATATCCTTTTTACAGAAACACTGTCACACTTGCTAAGTCTTGTGGACTCTATACTCTTTGATTTCTCCCCACTTAATGCTCTGTATTGCAGATGGAGGTCTACATTGTGTGATGGAGTGAGTTAAGGATCCTCTCCTGCTTCAACATTCCAGGTGCTAGAGTTGATCCTACTAACCATCAGTCTAGTATATCGGATGCCTGAGCAAGCAAAAAGTTCTGGTGCTGTGCGGCAGCAGAGGGATATCAGCTTCCCCGTGGAGACCTTTTCTCCAAGAAGCCACCTGACAGTGTGGCTCCCTGGATTTACCTACGCACCACAGCTGTACATGGCAAGGAGATCCATCAAACGCAGTACGTGGCGCCACGCACGTCCTTTACATGATAGGTGATACCCTTGTCAGACACTGAAACACCCAGACGTGACCCGTCGTGTGATTCACGTGTGAACTCCCATCTACTAAGACAGGAAAAGGTTGAGATATTTGCTGCAAAGTTTAGCTCCGAAAACTTTATTTCCGTTCTAGATAAAAATATGCATCACAAAACTGAAGATAAATATGAGAGATAACCTCCAGAAACAGTACTAAATAATAATGAAATTAAGTGATAAGGTTAAAGAAAATGAAATATATGAGGTATGGAAATGCACACTTCACATATATAAACTTAGCACCACTTTCCCCTGATACAAAGCTATGTGTTTTTTACTACAGCAGCTTTACCTGGGCAATTCTTGGCTAATCTGATATCAGTGGGGGTTTTTTCCTTATTATTATTATTTTTCTTTTAATATCAGTAATGCTGGACAGAACTGAAATAAAGATCACTCACAGACACCTCTAACCTTGCCCACTGTGTCTTTACAGGCAGGCCCTTGCCTCCATGCCCGGTTCCACCAGACTCGGGGACTTTGATTTACAAGTAACTTTGGCCAGTCCCCAGGAAATTCTTTCTGTCACTTTGAAGGTGTCACTGAATGCTGCGTGCTCCTCCCTGCCACCTTACAGCCTCTGTGTGAGCTGCAGGCTTCTAGTTCTACAATGATCATCTTTGCTGTCCCCTCCTGCAAACTTTGGTATCTCCTACTCCTTGAGCAGGCCCTGTAGCTCACAAGGGAAAGTACTGACCGCCATCCCTTCCAGAGGACTCGCTTCACCCCATCCTCTGAAGGCATATTACAAAATTACAAAGAGACAAAAAAGTTTCAACACTCATTTGTCACCTTCATACTTCATTCAACAGAAAAAGTGATCTACTAAAGGAAAAAACCCAGCTACTAAATGTTTTAATTTCATATTTTTTTAACATACTTGGATTTTCCACCTTAAGAAAATTTTCTTTTTTTAAACAGTACAGCTACATTGAATTCTGAAAAAACATTAAATATCCCAGCCAATATACAACTTTTGTTGTAACCACTAAGTGAAAAATAACTTACTTGCTCTTCTGTGTTCCAAACCACAACACCAATTGATTGAGGTATGGGGGAAAAGAATGAAATTGTAAAAAAACACACACAAAAATATACAAGTACTATTTTTTCCATCAATCTATCAGTTGAGGATGGAATTCTAAACTGAAACCACACACCTCCCCGTTGGAAAGCTGCCCCGCCCCCCCCCAATACTTCACTGAAAGTTTGGCATTAAAAAGCAGTTAAAAGCAATAGAGCTTATGGGGGCAGGTGATGACCTGTGTTCAAAAAGTCTTAGTTTTAAAAAATGAAAGAGTTTCAGAAAGAGCAAATAGCATCACTTTATCTTCATTTAACTGCTGACAGTACAGCGTTCATTCCCAACAGAAGGCTGAGGAAACTGAAGCCTGGATTCACTGATTCACCAGACTCTGCTCATCTCAGGCCTTTGTGGAAAGAGCTGTTTTTGTGGTCCCTGTTTGCAGTTCCCTTTTCTGGCAATGGCTGAGAGCACTTTGGTTCCTCCCCTCCCTGGTACCCCACAGTTCCGAGTAGCCTCATGATGACTCCTTATCTGTGGTCCTAACACAAAATTCATCGAGTGCAACTCAAACATTGCTGTTTATTTTAGTGGATACTTGAACAAATCTCACATCTGTAGCAGCAAAGCATCAGCACAATCTTTTCCTCTGGTTAATTTTCTATATGAAATAATGCAAAGAGGTTGAATATAATGCCACTGCCAACAACTTTATGTTGTCTGCTAATTCCCCTCTCAAATTTCAGAAAATCACTCTCCAGCCCCAAGCATTGCATAGGGTTACAGAAGGTCTAAGCGTTTGCATATCATCTTGCATGTCCCTCCACCTAAAATCAATCTGCAATTGGATTTGCCTTTTTTATTTTATAGCAGGTTGTTTAGACATTTGCAGCATTCTGCCTAATTTATAAATACAAAGCTGAAACTCCCACAAAAATAGTGTCTGCTCATAGGTACTGAGACAATGTTTGATGTGTTTCCACTGCAGAGCAGAAAAGACTTGATTTTCAAAAACCTTATTTGTGCTGATGAGTGGTCGGTGAGACTTCAGGCCAATGTAGACATATTTGCAAAACATACTTACAAGAGGAAATGTTTTTTGGTTATTACTGCTCTGGTTTTCTTAAGAAAAGTCTGTGGATAGATAGTCTCCAGTGTTAATACGTTATCAGCTTTTGGTTAAGGACAGCGCTGAAAAAACGATATGTAGAGACTAATTCCCCCTGCACCCCCACCCCCACCCCCCCCAGGGTAAACAGCCACACACACACACACACAGAGTGGCTTAACTGTCTACTCCTCCACTAGGTGGATATGAAGCCACATTTCCAATATAAACCTAAGAAAATGTTAGTAGCACTTTTCTGGGCTAGTAATTGCAGGTAATACAGCAATAAATTGACCTGGAGCATGAATATTTTTCTTTAAAAAAACCCAAACTCACTTTGTGTTGCCTGTGCTGACTCATCCAGTTGACTTGGCATATTCTCCATACCAGCTGCATACCTTTTCAAAAATAAAAAAACCAAAAATTAATAGATTGTCTTCTAGTCAGTGACAGTGACTGGTTATGTACACTGCCTCCTAGCAATAACAACTTATACTTGTTTCATGTCTTTCACAGAAGGATCTCAAAGCAACAGATTACAATTACAATTACACCTTCCTAAGAAGCAGAGAAATTGGAGCAGCAGATCCTCAGCAACCTTGAGAAAAAAAATCTCTTTGCAGGTTACTTACAGAAAGCAGGGATAAAAACGTAAGGTTTGACCCTCTCTTTCCTTTTCTAACACTATAGCTACAGAGCCTTCTGATGAAGGAATGTTCACATTTCTCACAAATTTAGGATTTCTTCAGATATTGGTGTTAGTTGGGAAAAATCTTATTTCTTAACCCTTACATTATGGATAATTAATTCTTCTTTTCGTCCTCCCTAATTTTCCATCAGCACCACCCATTTAGTAACAGATAATTCTGTGCCTTTCTTCTTTTGACTACCATTGCTGCAATGCTGAAGAGAATGAGTGAGGGGAGGAGTAAAGTAGAAAGAGTGGGGAATGAAAAGGGAGGGTTTGTATGGGGGGAGAAAGAGATGAAGAACAAGCAGAGGTCAAAGCAAAGAAGACAGAAAACAGGAGAAAAATAAAAGAATAAGAAAGCAAGAGAAGCAGAGAAGAGACTTACGTACTTCTGGGAGACTTCGAAAAGTTCTGGAGAGGTGACTTTATGTCCCTTAATCCTTCTGTTTATACACCGCACCACCTATCCTTCACACCACCTATCTCCAGCAGGCTGAAGGAGCTTTAGGATGGGAGTATTTTGCCTCAGCGACTTTTATTTATATCCCTATGTCTAGACAGGACAACAAAACCACTTCACAGGATCTAGCACAGCTGGGCTCCAGTCATAATTTCAGATCTCTGGATACAGTACAAACAAATATATAATTTGTTTGGATACAAACAAATATTTGTTTATGTTCCCATATTATTACAAACATCTAATGAAAGTATGAGCACAGCAGTACAGGGCAGCTCTATTGCAGGAGGAGTCTGAGCTCTCTGGGTGAAAGAGGACCAGCAACATTTGTAAGAGAGCAGTGGCCAAGAGCTCTGCTCATATTCAACTTCTCCGTGGAGTCTTTCAGTCCCAGATACAGCCTGGGCCACTCTTCTCTGGTAGAAGTTACTGGGGGCACTCTGCAAAGATTACAATTTTTTCTTTTTTTTTTAGATCAAATGAGGTAAAGACCCAAGTCTCCTCATGCCTAAGGAAAAAAATTATCTTGCTGACATAAACTACTAATAAATTAGACAAAAAAAGGGATGGATTTGTGCTCAGACAAGAAATGAGGGCTAAAACATTTCTTTTCCATTCTTGGGTTTGTCACTCCCTGACTGAAGCATTAGGGAAAATATTTCAAGAGCGTCATGCAATCTTCAGCCTTATTTATGCAAATTGACAAAAATCCCATCCAGTCAACTGCTCTACATCAGTTTATTCTGATTAAAAATCTAATCTTTAGTGCCTGATTTGACTGTTGTTGGCCACCTCATGAAGTTGAACACTTCTGAAAATCAGGCAATGAATATCTCGTATCAGGCTTGCAAGATCAATGGACATTAAAAAAAACCTGCTTTGTTATTCAACTCTGATAAAGTGGAGATAACACCACATGGTATGAGTCAAGGATGGTATGTTCGTGGAACAACAACATGTAGTACTGATGCCTTCATTCCTGACAGCTTGGGTTACGTGTGTCTTTGCTCTGATCCAGTACAGCTGTTCTTCTGCTAGCTTGATCCTTTAGAGATTTGTCTAAAAAAAAATAAATCCCCGTGGACAGAGGATATTTCTAGAATACTGGATTGATCATTCTGTGCTGGTTTTAAAGTGGCATATACAAGTAGGGGTTTTGGAACTCTTCTTCAAAGACGTTCAGAAATGTGTGTTACTGACATCCATTTTTGTTTTGTATGTGTTCTGCACCACTCTCGCTGACCCACTTGTAAAAGAGTGCCATATATGTTGAAGGCTATTTAGGATGGAACTTGGCATACCCAAAATCAAAGTCCCAAGCCTCTGAAGAACAGTGCCAGGCTCCCAGGTGGAGATGTTCACATCTTCCATGGATCAGCATGGAAGCAGTGTGAAACTCATACTGATCAGTAACCTCTGTATGCATATAATTCTGTTTTAAAGTGGAAATTTAAAAGCCTTCACATTTAGATGGACCCCTGCTTCTGTTCAAAGTTCAGACCTTAATGTTTTGGAGGTCCTGCAGATCTATATACATATAGATTAAAAAGTTTATGTAACTAAACTAAAGAGGTAAGGTGACCCTACCACACCTCTTCAATTTTCCAGAATGCTCTATCCAGCTTCACAGTTCCAGCCTCAAGTTTTGACTTAACAACAAACTCCTTTATAGCTGTCAAGTTTTGTGTTGTTCAACGTAGGGTATTTCTTGTCAGCAAAAAACAGGCTATCCTTGAACTACCAAGGAAATTTACGTCATGTAGCATCATCCCAGGCCATTTCTCTTGTGACCCTTGAACCGTTCAACCTTTTGATTCAACATCTTTAACCAAATAGCTGTTTTCTGCGCTCAGTCTTTCCAGCTGCTAGGAACCAGCAGCAAGAAGACAATCTCCTTGCCCTCTGTGGTCAGGAGGAATAAATACAGATTTAAAAATCCTGGTCAGTCTGCCTTGCTTCAGCACGTGAGTTACCATTGGCTGGACAACCCTCTACTTGCAAATCTCAACAAACACGTAATTAAGTCTTTGCATATCTGAGCTTCTAATGTCTCATTCAAAGTATACTGTAAACCAAATAACAAAACCACAAAATAAATACAATGGAACTACAGGACTGTCTAACTATTTTTTTTTTTTTGTTTCCAAAACTCTTCTGAGTTTAAATCTATGCTTGAATAATCAAAAGACTTACTTTTAAAAGCAAGTCAACAAATAGCTTTCTTTCACTGTTTCAAATACAGTTATCTGTAAAAAATAAATAAAATCACAGCACTTAAAAAATAAAAGTCGTACTTGTGTGGTTTTTTTTTTCTTGGAAAAGGGGAATTAAACTATTAAAGGACACCTTGTTAAGTAATTATACAGCAACATCACTGTGCAATTAAATAGCCATCAGTCCCTGCAGCTGAGAAATTTCAGGTAATTATTCAAAGATAATTTAATAGGAGAATTACTGTATTCAAGAAAGCATTAGCTAGTAATCTACCTCAATTAAAGCATCCAATTAATTTCAGCACCTTGATAATAGTTGCCTTTTGCAAAACTATCCTCCCCTACACATGCACACAAATCCTATATTTCAAAATAATAATACAAAATGTGAATTTAGTGCATTTCAGCTTCCATAAGTAACAGTTCACTCCCAGAGAATTTAGGATGCTTTTATTGTACATTTTGTTATCTGTATGTATTACACTCACTGTTTTAGTGTTCAACTTCAGTTTTACCATGGCTACTTATTTACCCATATTTTTTTTAAGACGAGTTAGAACAATGAGGGGTATGGATGAAATCTGTATAAAAGAAATAAATATTTGTCTGTTCATACCAAAAGAGAACACAAAAAGCCGCATAATAACTGAAAAAGTATCTCATTGTGATGATATGTCTTCAGGGAATTATGGGACCCACAGTGTGTTGCTTGGTTATGCTACTGTACATACACTGGAGACAGAAGTCATTAATCACACACAGTTGCAAACGGCATTCATTGTAACAGATTTTTTGCAGAAACAAAAAAACTGCATATGCCACACAGCAGTTAGTTACACAGCAAAATATTTTCTCAAGGTCAGTAAACACTGGAAGTTCTTTGCTGCAATGGTGACTATCAACAACTTTTACATCTTGCAACTTCGTACTTGTGAGTTTGGGCTCCTTCAGCTGAGATATCAACAAAAATACTGGACACAAGGAGGACAATTTTCAGAAAGGCACAAAATGCAATTTGGCATCCAGCACTTATACACATTCAGTGGTTGCTAAGGTCCTAGATTCCTCACACTTCTTTAAAAATCAAAATGTGTAACAAATAAGAAATAGTTCCTTTTAAAAAGATATCCTGTCATGCAGATATTCACTGGTTTAATTACCATTTTCTGCCTCAACCAGAGCTGTATTATGTTTTTTTTCACTTCCTATTTAATTTGTCTTTAAATAGAAAATAAATGATGGTTGTAAATAGAAGAACACCTATGTGATTCAGATTTTCATATATTCCTCGTATATACTGGGGGTTCTCTTCCCTCCCCCTTAGACCACAGCAGTGTGTTGATGGTAGAGTGAATAAGTGTCCATTTAACTCAGCTTTGAAAATATGCATAAACAAACACCAAACCCAATCTCGGCAAGACTGAATCCTGATTCATTTAAGAAAAATACAGAACTGCATAGACGTTCAGTGAATTTATCCACTCTCTTTCACAGGATGAAATAAAACAGAGATGTAAAAGCCTCCAACCTCCAGATCTGGAATAATGCTAATATCTCTGAGCTATTGATAGCTAACAGAAATCTGTGATAAACATATACAGTAGTGCTTTTGTTGAAATCAGTCCACATTGTGATTTCAGCTGTTACTTGTTAAATAGCTGAAGTCACATAAAGTCCTTTAGACTGGGGCCCCTGCCCTGAGTCTTTGTTTTGTTTCAGTTTTCATGTCAACAGGTTTCTGATGTTTCCCTTACGGACTCACCAGTGGTGAGTAAGTTTCCATTTAATTCCGAGTACTCAGCGTTACCTGATTCATTAGCACTGTCCCAGAATCTGGAGAGATATTCAAGATTTCCTTACCCTTTGTGCAACTATTTTTAGCTTATCATAAATCCCAATATTTTTCTATAAAATAATCATTACAAAAAAAATTAACTGAGCTGTTTCAAATGGTACTGAAATTTCTTCAAACTTGTGACAGATTCAAATGTGTCTAATAAATCCCTAAACATTTACTTGTAATAATCAGATTTCAGCTTTTTATTATCTCTGAATATCCTTTTTGTTTAATGCAATAAAGAAAAAAAAAAAGCCACAAACAGATCCATCATGTACCTCTATCTCAAATCTGTGTATCCCTTTCCACACCGATATTCAACAACGTACTTCAGCATGTATCTGTCTTAAATCACATTGATTAAAATGGGATCAATCATATATCCAAAGCTAGACTCATCCTTAAGTATCTTGCCTTATAAGAAAACAAAGATAGGTATTTCACTGACCAGTGGTTTTCTCACCTCCTCATCTAGCCACAGATAGAAGAGCATGTATTAGACGGCATTGGTGCAGGCTCTTAAGCCTTTGCAGGTGGTTTTGATCCCTGTGATGGAAAAAAAAAAAAAAAAAAAATCTAATTTTTCTTCACTGTTGTGAAGAGGGATGAGAAAGAATATAGCACCACTAAGATTAGGCAAGAGCTCTAAAAGGCTCCCAATGCAGTCTGTAGTAGTGATGAGCTGAACAGAAGATATTTGGGGACTCCTGCTCCCCTTTTCCTCTTTCTGATTCAACATACAATGATATTTCATACCAAGCTGAACAAATAAACACAAAACCTACTACATATTGATAGGATTAGAATCGGAATTTATCAGGAAGCTACACTGTAAATTATACAACCAGAGTAAGTAATTGACAATATTTACCATTGAGAGTTACAATTCTCTTGGCATCCAGAGTCAAATGATATTTGCATTAATCCCCCAATCACAAGTTTACTCCCCGAACAATATAATCCAAGTGATTAGAGAAAGTAGAGATTCATCCAAAATAACCACAAGATACCTAAAGGATTTAATTCGCTCCATCACAGTGCCACTTGCTGTTCTAATTATCATTTAATCTGGAGTTACCTGTAATTTTCTTTTAGTGCCAAAAAAATTGTACATTTTGTTTTCTTAACATTTAGTAGGAGTCTGCTATTAATCAGTCATTTTTCAACATTTAGAAAATTGTTCTAGGAATTTAGTACACATTTTATTAATGGACCATCCATAGCAGCATTATCTGCATAAAACAGTCAGTAATTGATTAATAAAATATTAAATCATTTTACTGTTAATAGGGGCCCCCTGAGAAGCTTCATCATCATCAGTCAACAGGCCAAATTCACAGATTCAATTAAGCATTCTGATAAATTGGGATCACTGAGATTCTTCTTTAGGACTGTATATTATTTTACTACCTGTTTTGCATAAGGAAAAAGAGAAAGATCAGCTGGACCATATGTACATACTGAGGTTTGTGACTGTTAGTATTAAGTAAATTTGGTTTAGCTAGAATTCAATACCAGGCATCTCTTTTCTGCAACTACTTACAGAAGGCAAGCAAAATGACATGCTCACCTTAGTATGACTGAAAGCAAAGGTGAGAATTTTAATCAAATTAAGAAAAACAGTAATACCAAGCATCACTCTGGCTTTCAAGTAGAAAACAACTCTTTGAGCTACAAGCTTACAAGGTAAGATGTATCCTCTAAAACATCCCACCTTTGCCTAAACACCTCAGTGGGAAACTTTCTCCTTTCTTCAAGTTGGCAGTTGGAGAGACTGGGAAAGACATGTGGGTTTGATCCCCATTCTCTGTTGTGAGTCAGATAAAAGGTTAATCTGACTTTGTGTCCTCTCCGAGGGTAACCAGAAGACTCAGGTGTCCTGTATAAAAACAGGACAGACCTGCAGTGTTATTTCCCCCCAAAACCTTTCAGCAATTCTCTCACTTGAGATCTCCCCACCCTCTAACAGAAGGCATATTCCCCACACCAGTATCTAGGAATATGAAAAAAACAAAAAAAAGGCGGAGTATAAAGGCAACATCAAAATAGCAAAAAGCAATTGTTCAGTGAGGACAATGTAGGAGGCAGCGTACAAGCACAGCAAACTGAAAATTACTTGCAAAAATTATTCACAGAATTGTTTCAATAGATTTAAGAAACTCAGAGGCTGCTTGCGATTGGAGGCACATACAAAAAAGTGGTATTTAACGAATAATGAGCTACTATAAACACTATCATCTTTACTGAAAAAGTTTAAATTATCTCTCAAATACTTTCCATACTATAATTTGAAGAGCTAAGTATGTTTATGATTAGAAAACAGCCTTCTCTAATATCTAAATGAGGAAAAAAACCTAACCAAAAGAATAATGGTCCACACAGACAAGCACTGTCTCAAACTATAAGTTTTCATGGCAGCAGTCATCTAGATGTGATCATGAAACCTTTTGGCCTGACTGCCGCCTTGTGTCCCCCCCTTTAAAAAAAAAAAATAAAAAAAAATCTAAACTTTTTTTTCAGAAAATAAGATTGTTGAAGACTTTTAAAGGTGAGGAGAGAAGGACTATTTTAGGTAAAATGTGGCTAGCTACAGAGACTTTAACGATTGCAAATAGGGAAAAGAAGTTCAGTTTAAATTTCTCACTGAAGCAGGGTGATGCAGGTAGCCCACCATCACTAAGGCTGTGACCAGGAGATGGTTCTGTACTAACTCCATAGAAGGTAGTGCCATCTAATTCAGTACCAAAACCTAAATTCTACAGAGGGAAAGTACACATTTTTAAATATCTTACCTGAATACTGATTCATCTCAGAACGATGGGGGGATTTTATTGCAATAGCAGTTGTGAATCTAAGCACTGCTGAACACAAACCAAACATCTCTGCCTCCATGCTGTCAGTCAGGCACATTAAAACGGGTAGCATAAACACTCCCATTATAGGATACAAGGTTTTGTATATTGATGTTATTTTTGTATATTTGTCGTCATTGTTGTTGTCACTATGAATAGTCATACATTAAGAAAGTCAAATCCACTACATTCAGTAACCGCAGAATTATAAAATGAATAAAATTCAACTTAAAAAAATAACTCTAGGAAAAATAATTTTCTCTTGTGATTACTTGATAATCATCTTAATCTGTTATCAAATAATATCTTACGGTGAAACAGAAATGGGACATCATCCGTTTTATAAGTTACTGTCTCTGTGAATCTTGGAATGCTGCTTTTAAGAAACATCGAACAGAAATGAACAACAGAAAATGCTCTGCCAAGTTATCAAAAACACTTACATTTAAAAAGCCCTATAAAATCTAATCCTGACATCAGTAGGTTACAACTTTGCATGTCCCCGGGGCACTAAAATAATACTCTTTAGAACAGCAGGTGGACTATTTTAGACTTCAGCTTTCTAGTTCTAACAAGGCTTTTTAAATTTTTTTTTTCCCTAGGAATTAAGGATGCTAATCACAATCTCCAAATGTGCATTGCTGGGTTGTAAAAATATTAGACCACAAACTGACATGGCAGCAATGTATTATGCTGTTATGAAGGAGTCCTAAATAGGAGGAAACTCGAGATTCCAGGCTTGCCATCACAAAGGTCAACATAATTGGCCACATACAGCAAAATCAACCCCCACGTCTTCCCCTAGCCAAGCCAACCGCCAAGGAAACCCTGTCTTCCTACTGGGATAAACGAAGTCTAAAGTACGAGAAGCAGGAAGTTTGGAAATTTTAGATGTAAAAATGTAAGGAACCCTAAAGATACCATCAGAATTTATCCTTAAAGATCTCTTGTGATGAGTTAATGCTGTTTGTTTGGGGTTTTTTTAAGTATGAATTATTCCAATTGTTTGATGAGATGATACTTTTCAGTATCAATGCCTCAATTTGAATGCTTTAATGAGTAAAACGTTTACTATTATTACTATGAATTTCAGTAAATACTTTACTTATTTCCTCTTTAAATATATACTCTCCATATTAATAATACAGAGATCAGATGTATTTGATCTCTGTAATCCTTATCCATTTATCAGATGTTAGCTACATGTGTAGCTTCCAGGTAGCTTGTGGAGGGTACTGCATATGCTGTGGCTAACTTCTTCCACACAGAAGAAAATCTTATCACACCTGGATCTCAGCTTAAAATTAGCCCTGTTAAATTTAAGATCCCACCCTTACTCAGGGTCTTCACAGGAGAAATCAGCTTTATTCTGATTAAGAGATTATTCGTGGCAACCATGTAATATTATCACCTGTAATTCCAAGAAAATGGCCCTCATGATCCAATGAATTCTTTACAATTTTTTACTGCTCAAATTCGTAATTATTCTTTCCAATGTAGCTAGCTATACAGATTAGTAAAAAAAAAAAAAAGAAAAAAATAGAATCAAGCCAAAACACCTGAAGACCAGAAAGAAAAACGTAGTATAAAATGCCTTTCCTATCAGACCAATTTCAGCAAAATCAAAATTTCACTTAATATACTTTCTAGTGCATTCTGGAAGGCGGGGGGAAGGCAGCAAGGGGGAGAGGAAGTAAAATTCTGAAAACTAAGAGAGCAGAAAAAAATGAATGAGACTAAACAGGACCTAAAGTTTTCTGAGCAGTTTCATTAGGTGGCTAAAATTTGTCCAAATGAAAAATATATACTTACAGTAACCTTAAAAAAAAACCAACACAGCAAAAAACCCCTATAAATAGTTTGTTTGCAAAGAAGCTTACAAGGCAAATAACACCATTTTACTAAACTAGCAGCTTAAATTGCAGAAACCACAAGAAGCCACAAAGTCACTCGAGTGTATGATGACTGAGGATTACATACCGGTAATATATACTAATTGGCAAAGAGCAGATCATGCCACTCCTGCTTAAATTGTCTTCAACGTGATCACCGAGTCTATTTCTGATTAAACCATGTATATATGCTGTCAAAATCTTATGAAAATTATTGGAGAGTGATGACATAGTTCTTAAACTTCTACAAAGAAATCTTTACAATAATTTATATTTTTAGAGTGTTAGCGATACTACTGTTATACATTAATTGTAAGCATGGTGTAGCTAAAAGCATAGCTGTAATATCAAGTTTCTGGTGGACTACTTCAACAGAGGTAATAAAGTAAGGAAAGCACTAAAACTTCTATGGAAGAGATATTTGCTGATAGACTCCTGTGTTGAAAAAAATTCTTTAAAAATAGATTGGACAATTAGACTGTTTGCTAGAGCAAAATGGACCAGGAAGTTATTAAAGGGTATATACATGCATATACAAATACACATCCTCTCTCTGTACATCTGTATACATCCATGCTAATACAACAGTACATATTTTCCACAAAAATACAATAATCAGCCTTCTGAGAGCTATGTAATAATGCCAACTAACCAAATCCAGTGCTGCATGGCTACATTGTACAACATCCCAAGCCAGCTATTTGTGTTACTGAATGAAACAAAAACTTATACTAACAGTGTATATGTTAAATGACAGCTCATTGACTAATGCACAACTGCACTAATAAAGAGATCAATTTTAGTAATAAATTAACATGCTTGTGATAACTTCAGTTCTCACTTGCTTGGTATCCTAAGCACTGTACACATACTGGAAGATGGATGGAATCAGAGATACCATGACTGAGCAGGTTTGTCTCTGGTCCTTCAAGAATCCTTTCTGAGCATTCCCAAGAAGCATACTTTGCTGCAGCTCTGGGACAAGATGTGGTCAGGTACAAACTATCTTAGGCTGCAAAGGACCAGTCTCTGACCAGGTTGGACAGGGACCAAAGCACACACTACTCTGTCACTGCAAATGTCATGGCTTGGCTTCGCCATGCGTGAGTGTAGTAAATAATAATGGGACTATTTATGCTTTTCAAAGTATTATGACCTCAACACATCAATTCACTTCAGCATACACCTGGCTTTAGTAAGTGAGAAAGCAGCTCTATTGAATTCAAGAAGACTATTTCCCTGTTTTAAATTAGGCGTATATGTAACATGCACGATCTGGGTTTTTTCACCAAATACAGTTTAAAGATTAAAAAAAAATTGTTTATCTTTACTTTCCATTCTTCATAAAGAGCCAAATCTTGTGACAGTGATTACATCCTTCATCTCCGTGAATTTCAGTATGAGACAGATATTTGCAGTGCTTTACTGAAGGCAGCCCATAAAATAACTTAGATTTTCTTCAGACAGATTTGCAGAAACACAGTACCAAACTACCACTACTCTTTACAATATAATACACACACATATATGACATATTACAATATACTATATAAAATATAGCCAAAATACAAGCCAATAGCAAAGTCAATTGCTGGACTGTACTTAACATATTTCTTTCTCACTGGGCTTTAGACTTGTTTCACCACCAGTTAATTGAAGATAAGCATTTAAGGTATAATGAGTTTGTGTTCTCTTGCTGTTGTGGTTTAACCCCAGCCATCAACTAAGCACCACACAGCTGCTGAGTCACTCTCCCCTCCCTGGTGGGATGGGGGAAAAAATCAGAAAGGTAAAAGTGAGAAAACTAGTGGGTTGAAATAAAACCAGTTTAATAATTAAAAAAAGAGCGATAATAATAATAGTACCAATAATAATAAAAAATTGTAAGGAAAAGAGGGGGGAAAAATGAAAACCAAAGAGAGGTAAAAATAATACCCAAAAAAGAGAAGTGATGCCAATGAAAACCATTGTTGACCACCAAATGACTGATGTCCAGACAGTCCCCAAGCAGTGGCTCCTCCACCAACCTCCCCCCTAGTTTTATTGCTGAGCATGACGTCACATGGTATGGAATATCCCTTTGGTCAGCTGGGGTCAGCTGTCCCAGCTGTGTCCCCTTCCAACCTACTCACTGGTGGGCTGGTGTGAGAAGCAGAAAAGGCTTTGACTTTGTGTAAGCACTGCTCAGCTATAACGAAAACAAGCCTGTATTACCAACACTGTTTTCAGCAAAAATCCAAAACATAGTCCAATATTAGATACTATGAAGAAAATTAACTCTATCCCAGCCAAAACCGTCACATTTGCCAAATGTAGTCTCCAAGTCAGAAATCACAGCTACAAGTTTTAAGGGAAAAGAATTTAGGATGAAAGATTCACTAATCCTTGGTAACTACCATCTCTCTCATGAGTCTACAGAGACTAGTTAGAATGGAGAAAAGAAATATGCACCTTTGACATAAACTGGTACAAAAGATTAAACGAAGACTGAGAAAGTTGACTATCAAACACAGCCTTACCATTGAAAAAACAATGTGCCATGACTTCTTTAGAACAGAGGCTGGATATCTGTAACTGGTCTGAAAAGAATGAATTTGAAGCAAAACAGCAAAGACTAGTCTTGGATTTTCTTTTGAGTCATCTTAGGTCACATAAGCAGAATTTGCTTAACTAAGGCCAAAATTCTTAATGTCTGTTATTTGTCTCAATGGCAGTAAGAGATCCAGCTATACTACGAATGGAATATTTGAGAAACAAATTTCTTCTTAAAACTGCTATATCTGAGTAAATGAATCCTCTAACAAAGACAAAACTCATACTTGCTTTGATTGCTTATAGGCTAACACAAAAAGAAAGCTTAATCCTACTCAACATAGAGGTTCATCTCAGAGATAAGGCTTCGGCACGTATCAGAGAGATTTTTAAAAAAAATAGACAAAATTTACAGATCCAGTTGTACTGCAAATATTTTGACCTTGACACTGCATAGGCCAACAGATCTCAGGTTCATCAATACAACCCCCTGAAGTCTCACATCCCATGACTCTGAAATCAAAGACAAGCGTTGATACTCCGCTTAGAACTTAGTAAAGCAGCAGTTGTGAAAATAACCAACCTGAAAGGGAAAATCCATGAATGGTCTCTCCAGAAGATGAAGGGAGAAGGATCTTGTTATGCAGCTGGATATGAAGTGCTGTCAGTAGTAACTACATCTATGAATATCAGTAGCAAAGCTCTAACCCAGCTCTGCCTTAGGCAGATACACAAGGAACAAAAAAACATCCTAAGGAGCTCATTGTCTTCCACAGCACATTCAAACAGGGGCAGAGAAAGACCTCTGATAAATTAAGTCTTGCATTAATTGTGAAGAAGATTGGTCACTTGATGTAAGAACATGGTCAATTTCCCAACCCTGATGGTGTAACGCAGCTGTCAGCAGGTAAACACAGTGAGATATAAGATGCCATTTAAACAGGCAATGAGGGGCTTTCAGCATGTTGCTCAAGGCTTGCTTTAACCACAGCAATCCTGTTGGCATAAAAGCCCTGGACCAGCCATCCAGATGACCACTCCCTTTCTGCACACCTTTCAAGAGTTACCTGCTTGCAAAAAACCTTGCCTGTGTCAAATAGGTTGAAGGAAACACATGGCATAGAAAGCCTATGAAAAGTAGGGAGGGAGAGAGGGAGAGGAAACAGGGAAAGCAATGAAATAAAAACAAGATCTCCACACATCTTATATGCTGAAGAAATAATGTCTTTTCTAAATTATGTGCAGACTTGTTTCCATTTTCATATTCTTTAGTGGGGTTTTTTTTGGAAGCTACAGAAAATGAGCATAAGAGACAAAAAAGTACTTCGCCCTGCAGGAATACAAAAATTGTAAAAGCACAGGCAGCACTACAGAGGAGCAGTGCCATTCACTCACAAAGAATTTTGTGCATGTAGATGGCTGATTAATTGCTGGCCTGCCTAGACGAAGCTGCAACGAGCCAGATACTGTCAGCATGCCATCTGTTACCATGGAAATGCACAATGTTCCTGTTTCTGACAAACCCTTGAATACTGGATAGATTGTGCCATATGTAAATAAGGCAAATTAGTTTTCCTATATCTTCCAGACAAGGTTAGACTAAAAGAAAATATATCTGTTTAAACATACTGTAACCTCCAAGATGTGAACTGGGTAAACCTTCCTTCTTTTTTCATAAAAATCTCATTCAATTTGTTGTTAGAACTGAAACAGTGTGGACTAGCATTAAGAAGCATAAAATTAATTCACAACCAGCAATGTTTACAAAAGCAGTACTTAAAAATATGCATATTCTGTATGCATGCTACATTCACTATGACTGTTACATTTTTATTTTCAATTTTTTTTTCTTTCTCCCCAATTATCGCAATGTTATTGAAATAATATCTAGAAATTAACAGGGAACTTTCTTATTTGTACAGTGGGATTTGGTGTATTTTGGATCACTTAACGAGAATGCTGGGTTTTTTTAAGACCTGGGTTTTTAGATTTTGAACATGGAAATATTTCATTTACTCACTTGAATAGTGTTACATTGATAGCTGAGGCACATTAGCTTAGCTCCACTGAAGTCAGAGGAGCTGCAGTAGATTGCATGTGCTAAGGATCTAGCATTCAGAGCTTTACAAGCCAGAGCTTAACCAGTTAGTCCAAAAATTGTATTATCATGTCCTGAAAAATAAGAGTAAGAGATTTAAACTTAAGATTTTGATTAATTTCTTGATTTTACAACTGTACATTAAACTGAAAGCAAGGAGTTTAAAACCAGCAAGATGCGTGTTCATCACATTCACTGAGAACACAGCACATTGTATTTTGGGTAGCTATGAGCATTAGAACATATTGTATTAGTGGGACAGATTCTCTTTGAACGTGACCACTTTGTGAGGCACACCTGATGCAATATGGCTTTATACCAACACACAGCTATTTCCAGAAATATCAGGTTAGTATAAGTATAGTCCCCTGAAGTATAAAGCTGATAGAATTAATTAATATCATATCCCTCTTGCCAGTTAGCAGTGTAAAGTGACTTGATAAAAAGGAGCATGCCCACAACATCCCCCCAGGATACTTATCCCCTGGGATAGATTGGAGCCCTTCTGAACCATGAAATAAGTGCAAGTTACAGATGTTTTAAGACAGTGGACAAGCATCCAGTGGTTGTAAGACTGGAGTAGCGCCACAGTGTGCCTTAAGGCACTCTTCATTTTATAGACATGCTATTACTCAGATTTTCTCTTTTCACTGTACACCTTTATGGGGTAACATGACATTCTGATATCCTGGAGATGACACTGTCTAAATTAGGATATCAGAACGACGCAAGTCCCACAACTTTTAACTTGCTGCATCATAAATGCAGGCTTTATAGGTTCTTAACCTGGATTCCTCACCTCCCCCACCCTACGCCTGCCAAACCGTTTTTGTGGTTTTCACCACAGAGATTGATTTATAGTGTAATGATAGCTGAGCAAAATTAACAGGCAGCTGTATATCAATATTTCCCTGAGAGAATTAATAAGTAGCTCCAGTGACAATAAGGTTATCATGTTCATGGGTAAATGCATTGTGTATTTTAATATATTCTTTATACAGTCCTTTTGTTGATGTGCAACTTTGCAATGCTATGAAATATTACTTCTAAAACCCAAGAAACTACCTATCAATCTCCAATATAAATTTGTTCAAAACATAATAATCAACTTTTTGAACATCACATGTGATTCCAGTTTCACAGAACCTTAGAATCTCTAACTGTCCAGAACTTCATCAGAACAACATTTGTTACATCAAAGGAGAGTCTACAAAATAGAAAAGGTTTACATAAAACATACTTTAGAACTTAACAAGCTCCGTTTTCCCAGAATAAAATTAAGATTAATCACTCTCCACAACAGCATTCAGGGGATCCGTGCCAGTTGATTCTCTGACATTGTCTTCTTCCCATAGCAACACATGCTGCGGTGCCTTGGAGTTCTGCCCTTCTCCTCATCCCTGGGTGTTTTGAATGCAAGAACATACAGGGGATGTGACACTCATCAACTTAAATCGTGCTGCCTACCCAAGTACAAGAATGAAATTAAGAATTTGAAGAACGGAAGATTGATAGGGAGTGTGAACGTGTAGAATGTAGTTCAGAAAAAAAAAAAAGTAGTTATAGGTAAGTAATTTTATTCCTTCTTTGAATGGCTTCTAAGCAGTCCTACTTATGAAACAGTGTGAAAGCATTCCATGATAGTTTCTCATCTAAGCAAGCTGACAACGGCATGCTATTTAATCAGCAAGCAGGGCACTGCTTTGCCAAATTGAGCAGTTGAATGGTGTACTACGTGCTAGTGTTTTGTGAATGGGAAAGCAGAGTTCAAAACTTTGAGAAAATTCTGTAATAAGAATGAGTCTAGATCACACCATGTAAGTCACCTTTGCCCTCTGGAATATGACTTGATTGTGAAACAGAAGAGAAATATTAGTTAACAATTTTCCTCATACATAGTCCAACCAACTTCACTGTGATCTAATTATTATTTGCCAAACAGAAGAAAACTGCTTGATTTTCAAAATTCTAACCTTATTTAAGTAATTAGGTAAGATTTTGCAGTACTTGTTCCATGAAAATTTGCTTTGTTTAACGTGAATGAAATCTGGAGATCACAGCCAGAAAAGTGATTTAGGTAAAAAGGCAGTTATAAACTTGTACAATTATTTAGCATTTAGCTTTTGGGGATTCATCAAGCATAGGTTGCCAGAATTTATCCTGACATGCTGCATTTTTCCTGAATTAATGAGTTTTTCTGGTGATTCTATCAGATGAATTACGTAAAAGGGCTGATATTTGTGCTGAGCCAGCAATACACAGACAGGTTGGGAGAGTATAATCAAGCATACCTCTGATCAGCCAATTCTCACTCATCCTCCTGATGCTCAGTAGGATCCTACTCTACTGGTCCTTTCCATAGGAGCACATTTAAAACGAAATTCAGGGAATGGACTTTATTCCCAACCAACATCCTTAGTTGCAGGAGGTTTGGATCTCGCCTCTGACTAAAGAAGAGGTCCTAATAAGACAAGAGCATTAAATTTTCAAATAGTTTCTCAGTGAGGCTGAATAAGGCCATGAAACACCAGAAGCCAATTTTCTCTCTTGTGAGTATAATATTTTAGGTTCTCTCTAATAACGTCTGCTGGAATAAAGATTAATTCCCATCAATAGAGCTCCTGGATATCCCCTGCATATAAAGCATTTGATTCACCTCCCTCATGCTGTTTCATTTGCAGCACTTTCTCTCTGACATTTGGTAAGGAATATCTAAAGACAAATAACACGTTTTACATGTAGATTTTACAGCATAACATGCGAGTATCAAGTGTCGCCTTCTTTGACAAAACTATAGTAAAACTCTTAAGAAGATAAAATGAGACAGTCCCCAAAATTTTCTCGGAGATTGTCCCATTGGAAGAACAACAAAATGTTTTGGAACAGATCCCACAGCACCAGTGGAAGGGAAAGACAACTTGCATCAAAGCTCAGGGTGCTGCAATGCCACACCTGTGTCTCCTGATGCCATCTTTAATCCAGCTGTTTGGCAGCTTCCTCTAACAGCAGCCTTTGTTTTTTTTAACATGACCACACCTCCCCACTCTTCAGATAGATAACCTGGGTCTATAGAAGAGGCCAGAGTGACAATCAGTGGCATCCAAGCAAATCCAAGCAGCATTTGTAGGATTTAACATGGACTGGTGCAAAATTTTAACATGGCTTATGCACAGTGTGGTGAAGAGTAAGAAAAATTATTTTCATTTCAAGATATCACTTCATTTTTTTTCATCTCTTAATACTGATCCCATGCATAATACTGGCATACCGAGATTATTTTTGTAGTCTTGTTATGGAGAGAACATGGGGGACACCAGGCAAGTTTTATTGCCAAAAGATAGGATAAATCAATAAAGTATTTGTTTTCAAGGACTCCAGTTTTCCCCAGCTGTTTATTCCAGGATGCATTTTCTATTCCACTTATCTTGTTGCTCAGTCACTGGTTACCCTTGTGATTCAAGGTGAGGGATTCCACCTCAGAGACTTCAATGCATTCACTTTTTCAAATGTCCTCCAGTTATTTGCTAGGGATAAGTTCTGTTCCTGATTTCCCATATTTATCTGCAAGTCTTTGTGCTCTTCCTGGTGAGTTCTACAAACCCATGAATGTAACCTAGCACATTCTTGTACCAGATCAAGACAGCTAAAGTGAATACACAATATGCACACACACACAAAAATATATGTTCTTATTTCTGTACTGCTCTCTGGAAAGGACAGTGACGAGCACATGGCAAACTGCTAGGATAAATCTGCTTGGTGAGAATAACTACTCAACAGAGTTAAGACTGCTCTGTCATTCCTTGGTGTAATCAGCTAAATGCAAGGGAAGGCAGAATGAGAAACTATGAAGATGCTCATGTGAGGAATTACATACAAAGCTATAAAGATATGTACCTTGACTCCCCTTAACAATGCCTTTAGCTTTGTACCTGCTGCATGATCGTATCTAAAACATAAAATCTAAAATCCTAAAAATGCTTAAATGAAATCTAAATGCTGATCCTCAGTAAGACACTGTTGTCATTTTAATGTTAATAGAACGATGTCAATTCATATCTGCTGAGGATTTAACACTAACATACCAAGGGCAGATATAACATAAAAAAAAAAATCCAACACACCCCCAAATACCTTGGAAGTTATTTTCAGTGATAGATTAACAACAACAGTCATAGAACTTTACAAGTCAGACTCTTACATTCATTACTCTGTCTGAATTATTCCCCACTGAAGCATTGTCACAAGACTGCATACACATGCTCTCAGAAGAACATATTCCAAGTTACTTTTTATTTTGTGATCTTTTGTTAAAGTATTCTGGCTTTTTAATAAGTAAAGCATCTGACAGTACCTGTAAACACTACTATTAACCAAACAGCTGTAAATATCCATAAATGCCACAAAATGTAGTTACCGCTGTTTCTATTTATTCAGGAAATTTTCATTTTAAGCCTCTGAAATAAATGTGTTCAATCAATACTAGGGGTCCAACAGAGAGAAAAAAGCAAGAAAACTCCAAGGCACAGGTTTAATCCATCTTTGTGTCTTTCTGCCTGGAACAGTAAATAATATTACCTCTAGCAACAGTGTGACGTGCAACTTTGTCTCAATTTACTTTAGCTAAGATCCAAAAACATCTCCTAAAAAGTGAATTAACCAGTCGTCATCTTGAAAAGCACTTTTACTTTTAGCTAATAGTACTTTACCATTGACAGTGTTATCTACACAGTGTTCTTGATAATGGTCATAGGGAGCCCCAATACATCAAGGTGTATAGCTGGTTAAATTTATTATATTCACATGGTCAGTCAATTGAAACAATATTGATTATGAAATAGACTTTGCACTGGCACTCCCAGTTTTATCCCAGCTCTGTTACTGGCCTCCAGTATGATTTTGGCAAATCACCTCCTCTGTTCTCTCACTCTTTTATTTGACTGCCTATTGAGAGTATAAATTCTTTGGGGGTGGGGGCATGTCTCCTGGTTTTATACAATGGGTATAATAATCAGGTTCCAATCACAGTTTAGACACTAATATTTCTGTAATAAAAACAGCTAAAGACTACAAACAATTTCTGCAGGTCTTTCTGGACTTTTAACTGTCCCAGCATCTCTCTGTAGTTTGTAAGAGTAGCTGAAGTTATGCTTTGTTTTTGACAGCTTCTTACCTCTTCCCTCCGTCCCCCGCCCCCTTCCAACAGCTTCATCATTTTGCTGGTATCAAGACTGAACACTAATACATTGGCAGGGAGATTTAAGGTTGGAAGTGAACCATTTACTCAAACTGATAAGCTGTTAACCAGTCAGTTTTATCGATAGCCATGGACTCTCAGGATGACTAACAGCTTGTTGCAATGAACAGGGAGCACATAGACCATCTATTTAAATTCAGAATTTAAAAAGATATACATGTTTTGCGTTCATTCTTTTCTACACCACTTTTTGGCGTATTAGCATGGGATAAAATATAATAGGTAAAAACTGAAATATATATAAAAGTTACAAGAATTAAAACCAGTTCACTTTGAAAATATGAAAACAAAACCATGTAACCGATAAATTAAAACAAGGTTCCCCAAATACTTAGGTGGAGCATAAAGATTTTTTTTCTAAATTATAGGATTCCTTGAAGCCTTTATACACTCCCATCACATGTATCTACCATTACAGTAGCGCCCATATCTTGAAATCCTGAAGTTTACATATCAAATATGGAGCTAAAATGCCCGAATGACAAATCCTTCAACCCACATAGCTAAGAAGTAAGAGTAAATAAGTCCAAAATCTAGGAGCTATTAACTCGAAGATATCTCTTTTACTTTGCATAATACCATAACATTCGGGGAAAATAAACATTAGTAAATCCTGCAAGTTTTTCAGTCTCTTCAAATTTGTTGCAAGTTTGATGAATCGAGCTCAGTGTCTGTGTTTCCTATTGTATACTAACAGATAACCATTTCTGTTATGAGCTGAATGCTGGAAAATTGACTATGACATCTATTGGCCAGCTATATCTTCAGCTCAGATGAATAATTGATGCGATGATCAATTATTGGATAGCAAAATCCTTGGTAATGGTTTGCCAACTGATTAGACAGCATGAAAATTATTTCTATTATTGCCACTTCTTATAGCCTGTAAAATGATATATAGAACACTTTAATGGATTCTTTTAATAAACTGCTTATTGTATGCAATGTTGCACCAAATAGAAATTTTAGTTCAGTGCACAAGAAAAAAGATACCACTAACGTAAGTTATATCACATCTGGCACATTCATGCTACAAGTGTCTTACACAGAATTCGGAGACTGCCTTGGGTAAAGTTGGTTCTATTAGGAAAAGAGGTACATAAAGAGAATTATCCTTAAGGGTCTAACCTATCTTCCTGGAAAAATGACAATCCTCAAAATGCCTGAGATCCCACTGAAGAACAGGTCTCCAGCTGGGACCAAAGATCACATCTGGGCTCAACAAAACTCTCAGAGAAGCAAGGCGGAAAAAAGCAGCACCTTTGTATGAGAGACTGAAATAAGTGGAAATAAATTCCAAATACATGTTAAAAAAAATGTAGAAGAAAAGAAATTCCATTCCTCAAGTCTAGAAAACAATCCACAATAATGGGAAAAAAACCTTCAAGGAAGAAAAGCAATCAATACACTCAACTGTATAATGCCTAGTTCCAACTATTGAGTAGCACTTGTCTGAACAGAAGTGAGCATGCATGGACTATGGCTGGAAACCACCCAACACTGAAGCCATGAAATGCAAGTGGTTAAGATTCATGTGAGGAACCTAGCCAACTGTTGAAAAAGCAGATCTAAACCAGTAAGCAGGCTTCACAGTAACTGTACTCACAAGTAGAGCAGGATCTGAGAATTCCTTGGCCATATCTCAGCCAAGTCTCGATAAACATCAGTACCTTGGCAACATGCTGCCATAAGAGGATCCATAAGTACACTGTGGTAGGAATTAATGAAATCAAGGCACATTTTTTGCAAACTGGTCCAAAGACAAGGAATACATCTACCAAAAATCCTAGAGCCAGATAAGCCTTAGAGCAGAAAGACGGAAAGTTCTGGTTAGTGGCCACAGCAAAAAAATTAATTCTGGTACCTGAAAGACAGGAAGATTCAAAATCTTCCACTCAGGCTTCATCAGTCCTTAGGCCATCTGCTAATACAGCATGGTTGGAAATCAACTGTCATCAGTGAAACTGGCATAAGAATTATCAGTTCTAAAGACTGCTCCCAAAAGATCTTGTAACTATTTTTCCCCTACTGCAGAGCATTTTGGGAAGACCTGTAAATACGTAGCTGAAGTCCTTCACCTGTGAGAGGAATGCTTAAAATGCATTCTGTATGGCTAGACTTCACATGGATATGTCCAGGGAAGATATGTCATCAGAGATCCTCTTTCCATAAGATGTCTGAGCTAAAAGGAGGAACATCTTTTCCTACAAAATTCATTAGTGATTGAAATCAAATAGCTGGGAAAACCCAGAAGGCAAAATGGATTCAGTAACGTTGGAAACAATATTTGGCACCTAGCTCAAAGGTGCTCTCATTCCAAGCTGAATGAAACACTAACGACTTTCTCCAAAAGAAATTGAAATAGAGAGAAAAGTTTACATCTTCTGGGAACACCATCAAAGATACTGTCCCATGAGTGAAAGATGAAAAGATGAGGAATAAGCACAAAGGAGCTGTTAACAAGAAAATGAACCTCAGGTTCAACCAAGTAATAGAGGAAAACAGGATATACATTTATGTCCATACATGCATTTGTGTTTCACACAGGAACTGAAACTGACTTTAGAGCTATGAGCTTATCTGATGGCTATTGCTAAGATAAAAAAAAAAAACCAAAAACTTTGACCGCTGAAAGACATCTGTGTCCAAACACACATACACAAGCATACATAGATTAAATGGAATTAGAAATTCTCAGAGCACTCTGTAGATGCTGATTAAGTCTTGCTGAATCAAGCCTCAAATCATATCTGGCTTAGCATACGCGAAAAAAGCCCTCACCCACCTGCCCTTCTACTAACCACAAGCCAACAAAGTACTTGAACCGTTGTCAGATACAGCCATTTGTTACTAAAGAAGCAAGTAATAATCATGTGATATTTGAGTTATGGCCAACAAAGTATTAAGATGTTAATGAAAGAAGTAATATCTGATGAGAAGACGGATACAATATGTGGGAGGTTTATTACAAGATGAGTTCAGTTGTGTCAGTGATCTACACCAGCTTATAGGTTCAGTCTCATAAACAACAGGCATACAGAAAACAATTTGAGGAAGGTATGGATTACCTAAATAACCATTACTCAAAACAGCAATAGGAATGCAGGGAATGAAAGAGGCAACAATAATCCTGGAGAAAAAAGCTGAGAGGTCAGGGGATTCCAGTGCGTGATGAGATAAGGTAGATTAGTATAATGTGCTCTGCAGCTTCATAAAGAAGAAATGTGGCAGCAATTCACTAAATATTCAAGAAATAGCCCTTGGAGTACAGAAAGAACATGGTTTTCTGTTAGAATTGGGTTTTAGGACAGAAGAATAATTACACAACCCCTTTTTTTAGCCAATAAGCATCCAGGGTAAGCACAGTCTAGTGCCCTAAACCAATAACCACATTGGTTATGCACATAATTCTGAGCAGAAATGATGCAAGTATTGATGCTTTCTCAGAAATTACTCCAGATTATTAGTGCTACAGTACAGGAGCAGTACATCAGAATATGAGACCATACCATTTATTATTTTCAGTGCAACCTATTTGTTTGCTCTTTTTCTTAAATTATTTCAATGGACTATAGGCATAATATTAAGACTAAAGAGCTGAGATGCAGTGAAGAGCAATAAAAGAGATAAGATTGTTGTGCTTGATTATTAACAAGCACAGCTATTCATAACTTTATAGCTACCATTTGCTCTCCCCGAAAGTGTTTTATAAACATTAAAGAATTGTTTAATTCTGCCCAGGAAACAAGTTCCCATTTTACAGATGAGATGAATGAATGATAAGCAGGGATATTTCTTTCCATGCTCACTGTTATGTGTGGGAAAACAACCTCTTCTCTTTATTGAAATGAATATTCAAGACGATCTTAAAAATTTCCCCATAATCTGAGATTCTCAGCATGTAGTGAATTTTGCCTATTTTTCCATCATCTTCTATTTACTCATTGAAATCTTTGCAAAGTGCAAGAAAGACACTGTCAGAAGCACTGCAAAGTAGCGATTCTGGTTCAGTAGTATTCTGCAGCCACTCTGCATGGATTTAAACAACTCACTGTGGAGGCTGTGTCTCTGTGTGCTGCACTATTTGACAGTGACAGAAAAGTTTAGTGTTACCGACTTCCCTGTGTTTACATTAGGCCTAACAGGGGTATAACTATGATGGACTGGTTTAAATCTAGTTTGTATCAATATAAATTAAAGAAATAGCACCCAGAACTGTGAATACAAATTACAAGGGCTGGGGGGACCCATGTGAATCAGTCATTACGTTTCTAGATTAACAGATCAGCGGTGTCTTCAACTCAGCATAACCAAACCTTCCCCTCAATATATCCCGATGTGAAAGCTGGGGAACAAAAGCCTGTGACTTTTTCCAAGGTCTTGATGAGACTCGTAATAAAAAGGATGATCCAGGACACAGAGGAACTTCTGTATATGCTTACTGTTGCTTATCCAAAACATTTACAGAATCCCCTGTCATTAGTTCTAGTGTGAAAGAATGTTAACACATCCCAACCATGCTAACTAGCTTTAGCTACAATATATTATTGCTGCTTTGGTTTTACAGCAAAAATCCATTTAATATGGTTCACTGGGTTCATGACACGTGATCTCATTGAAACTAGCTCTTTCTGATCTCCAAAGCAATTGGGACTGTGCGTCAGAACTCAGCTGCTCCACTGCAGCCAACCACTCCAATAGAGATGGGCAGGGGCCTGCTGGCTGCAGGAAGGACATGGTGGCCAAGGGCCACAAACAAAACATGGGGTGGAAAACATGCTGGGAAAAATAAAGGACTCTGCAAAATGTAAGCTGAACGATGTCCTTCTACACAGCTTCACTGACAAATCCATCAGCTGATGCAAGGAAATAGTTATATAAGGAGCAGTTAATCTCTCAAATTTCACTTACTTTTTTCCCCACCAAATTAGTAGACAAAGACTAACGACGGTACCACATACCTCACTACTGCCCTCTACTGAAGGAAAACAGTGTACTTTGCCGCAACATCATCTAGCTATCACTTTCATCATACTCTCAGATTTCACCTAAAGCTGCCAGAAAAGGCTGCTTCCTAAGCTGCCTGCAGTCTGCATTTTCCAACTACTAAAGACCATGTCATGGTCTCCTGCACTGAAATTGGATGTTGTTAAACAAAAGGAAATTTCATTCTGCCTCATCAGATTGGATCATCGTTTTCCGGTTAGGACTTTTCTGTGTTGATTTCAGTAAAGCCAGCATTCCCTCTTCATCTCAAAATATTTAGATTTAGATTCCAAATTAGCAACCAAGTACTCTGTATGATGACCTGTGCCATCTGTGGAATAGATAAAGCAAAGCCAAGATACAACAGCTCTCTCACTTTTGTAACCTGGTGAAAACTTTTGAAACTGGGCAAAATCATTAGCTTGTAAAGGTTTTATAATCTATAAAAGAAATAAAATGAAATTACCTATTCTTTTCTTAATGTATTACTCTTCATTATTTGTGCTTCTACAGAAGTAGACTTGGTTTTGGACAAAAATATTCTCCAGCATTTATTTCACACCTGTAAATAGAAGTTATACTTTCATTTCTATTTTAAAACAGAATAAAATTAAAATTATTGCTTCAAAAAAATGTTTTCTTTAAGAAAACATACTTCAGGTCTACATGGGATTTCTATTCATAAAACTGCCTCCTTAGGTCAAAGATCAAAAATTAGTGACGGTCCACAACATGCAGAGCTTTAAAAAATGTCACATTCTTTCATTTTCAGCATAAGAAATGGGCAACTTGTTCAGGGCAAATACTTGTTTGAACTGAGGATTTTATTATTAATCTCTGAAGACTGCTGAATTTAGGGTCACAGTAAGGGTTGATTAGGTACAAGGTGCACAAAGCTCTCCTCTGTCAATGCTATTGAAAGAAGCAAGTAATTTAGATTCAGAATTGGTCTTGGATTGAAGCTCACTCCATTACCGACCATTTTCAATTTCAGCTATACAATAAACATCAAGCTCAGCAAGGAAATTAGTACATTTGGTAATGTATTGGGAGAGATGGGTGGGTCTTTGACAAGATGACACTTATCACCAAAGCTTCAGTTAATGAAACCCTTGAGTGGTTTCTGCGTTTGACATATTTTGACATTTTTTGAAATCACATCCAGCGGGTTTTTTTACCCCACAATGTTCTTCTTTATGAGAAAAAAATCCATCTATCTTTAAAATGAGTAGTGAAGTACTGCAATATTATTGGAAAAAATTAAAGAGATGCTGACTGCATTGAAGGCAGGGGGGAAGAGAATCTGACTTTCTTTAAATGCAGAAAATACAGCAGAATGCATAGTATTTAAATTGAGGAGATGCGAATGCTAACACATTTTCCTAGGAGACCTTAGCTTTCAACAGGCACATTTTCCATTTGTCTATTTGCTCTGAAAATACCATAAACTATAACAGGAAGTCTGTCATTTGCATGACTGCAGGAAGCGTTTAGACTTAAGTTGTTCACCTTTGTTTTTAACTTACCCCCGCAAAAATTACCACAAAGCACTACAGAAGGTTTATCATTAATGAGATTAAAATATTAGTTTCTATTATAACCTGTACCAGCGAAACAAGTTTTCCTGGGTTACTTTCACAACAGAATTGGTTTATTTTTGTTTAGCATCCTGTTCTTAATTTTTATTTAAGTTTGAAATAATGAGAGCAAATGAGAAGATAACAAGCTATAAACCTTGAGCAAACCTACTGTACAAAAGACACAAAAATATGTGCAAAAATGAAAGAAAATTAGGAGGCAGAAAGGGAGAATGAACAATTGCTGGCCTAAAAGTAGCTCGCTCTAGCTGATGACCCAAAAACACCACAATAGCTCTCAGATCGCTTTAAATGCTGCTTTGTAGCAATGTGGCACCTACAACGTAAGACTAGAATTAAAAAGAGTCAGAAGAGACAGAAGACTTAGTGATCACTAATTCTGAGTGGTTTGATATTTACTCTTTAGCTTTCCTGAAAGCCGAGGGAAATTATTATGGATTCATATATTTCAATCTCACACAGCTCTATTATTGTTCATTTTTTCATTCAGAGCCGAGAGAACAATTAAAACAAAAAATACAAAGCAATCTAAACAGGGACATTCCTGAACTCTACTAGACCTACAAGGCAACACTTACAGCTCCAGTTCCTAGCCGGGTGGTCCCTCCCAAAGACTTTTTTTTCAGCACAAGTGGGAGGTCACCTTGAAGATTTCAGGGACAGGGATTGTATTGTACAGGATACATACTCCTGAAGAGTTGCATTGTGTTGCAATGCAATTTTTATTTAAAACCTTGCCCTCCCATGACTCTGCTCTAAGCATTTCCCTTGCCTCCCTCAGTCAAAGTTTAAGGTGGCAGAGCAAGTACCATGTGTATTTCTGCCCTCTTGAAATCCTAAGGCGGGGATAATAGAAGATGATATCTTCTGAACCAAAGAAATCCTGTATCACAAAAGAGTTAATGATTATTTCTCTAGCTTTAGAGGATTTGTTTTGCTTAAACTGGAACCGTTTCCCACAATACTATGACCAAAATCTGCCATATCCTACTGAGTCTTCGGATCTTTCTGACCTTGTTTCAGCTTACACTTCAAGATGAGTTCAAGCTACTCAGGCTGCAAAATATCAGTATCGTTATTGTTAAGTCTCAGTAGCACCTATAAAGATATACTACAGTGCTTGGAGCAGTGCAATAGCCCAGATGCTTCTGGGATTCCAAAGAGTTCACTTAGAAGTAGATTGTTAGGTCTAACCAACACAGTATGTGTAAATTAGGGATGTCCAAAAAGCTAGGAGAAATCCCAATGACAATTTAAGTAGTCCCAGGTCTGCATTTCAGCACTGGAGGTGTTTAGATATAGATTCTCTAAGATGACCCGCTACTTTAATGCAACAGAGATAACGAAGAAAGAATTAGACATCATATGGTTGGAGTGTTTTGCCTTATCTATGTTCAAATAATCAGAATAAAAGGAATCCACAGCTTTCCTGGGTACTTGGAAAACCTGGAACTGAATAAACAGTTCACACATCGTCCTGTAATCTCAAAACAGGAGTGTTTGGGTCCACACATTTTATTCTAGAAAGTTTTAAAAATCAGATTTAATCTCTCGGATCACTGGATATGATCCCAGTAAACTGAAGTGTTTAACTACTGTACCACACAATGTGAAGTGTAATTATTTTCTGACAGTATTTACCAGAAATCTGGGTAGTTTTCATACTTCTGAGTGGTAGAAAACAGTTAGCCTGTTCTGGTAATAAAGATACCTGTCAGTATATAACAGATAGGAACCCACATACTGAATAATCTTAACTTGTTCAGTCAAGCAAGTTTTCATAGTAGGAAAACTCTTGTATAGCCTCAGTTCTAAAATGCTTTTTGATCCTGCTAAGACCTAGTACAAACTGCAGTGACTGTATCAGAAATAAGATCAAACTAAGAAAGTTAATTCCCTGTTTTATTATATTTTTCTCCTGATACAGAGCCAAGTCTCCAAATTTTATTCAGTTACTACTCAGTCTTAAGATCTTCCATTATCATTGCCCAAGTAATAGCTAATTTGGTTCAGATAGGTAACATTTGCAGGCACTAGACTGGCTAAGCCTACTCTCACTTTCTCCTGATTTACAAAACCAAAGACTCCAGACCTGGTTAACTGGAGCTCACAAATGCTGGGAATAACGCCTCATCCTTCCACTGGAGAAAAAGGGGATAATATTTAAGGTGTTCTGCACCTTAATTTCCTCTTCTTTTACGAAAGCCCAATTCTTCAGCATATCTTCATCTGTGATGGATTTCTGACAGATTATCTCAAGCCATGCAAACTACCTCTATGCAAGGGGGACTTCTTTTTGGATCCTCTCACACCTCATACTGGTGGCCTCTCCGTTGGAGGCCTTCTCCTGGCCTTTCACCCTACCAAGTAACTGATTATGCATCCAGCATAGGTTCCTCCCTAATTGTCTTTCACAGCATGAACTACTGTCTTATTCTGCCTCCCTCTGCAGCTCACCTTTTTCCAGTATTAAAGAACATGCAACTGTAAGCAGTACTGGATAAATTTTCTTCATGCTACTAGAAAAAAAAAAAAAAAAAGTAAATTTTAATTTAAAAAAAAACAAAAATTTTTTTAAAAGATAGCTGACAGCTTTTTAACAATTTTTCTAGAAAGAGGAAAGCTGATATTTCCTGCAACATATTTCATTTTGCTGAGATTCCAGTTTTCTGTTCCACTCTTTTCTACATGGCTTTTTAAAAAAGATGTAGAAATAAAGTTTACTAGAATACTTCATCTTTTTTTTCAGTTGAAAGTAGGTAGCCTGCTTAAGTCCCAGGCCAAACACCCACTCTTTGTTCCTCTTGACCTGTCGGACCCAGATTAACAAATCTGTGACCCATGAAACAAGGTTGCATGAGTACAGATAGGGGAAAACCATTTGCAACCTCCTCTTTTAATCCTCAGAGAAAAGGGGATATGCAGAAGGCAACAAAATGGTTAAAGAAAATCTATATCAAAATTTTTATGTTCCTTTTCTTTGTTATCTGCTGGAAGCAGGGAAAGAAGTGAACCTTCTTACTCAAAGCACCATCAGTTAAATACAAATTTATGAAGATGACTATAAACAATAAGACTTATAAAAAGATGTTTGGGCAAAGTGTTCTATTAACTTAGGTTCTGATCACCAACAGGAAACACATAATAAAATACTTTATTTTATTATTAGGTGGTTTTTTCCTATTATTTCTGCTGTCAGCCTTGTTAACTGTAAGAAAGCAATAGCATAAAAGGTCCAGGTGAAGCACAGGTTCTCTGTGCTTGTCCAGAAGGCCAGGAAGGGCTGGGAGTCAGTAAGAGATGGAAAGAATCAGGAGGGGCACACAAATGTTCAGGAAAGCCTCCTGGAGGTACCTCCAACCTCCCACACAACAGACACAGTAATCTGAAGTACTTCATCGCTCAGCTACTGACAACTACCAGAGCTTTAAGACAATTGACAGTATGACCACATTTGACAATATATGATAATAATTGACAACATGACAATTTCCCAATGGTTTATGAGCAACTAGATTTCCTTTTAATATTTATGTGTTTTCTTGATGGATGGGGATTTTATAACTCAAAAAATGCTCTTTCCAATCATCAGTTGACAGTATCTATCCCTTTTCACTTGAATGTCTCTACAGTATCATCAAAAGCACTGAAACACTGAAAGCCACAAGGTTATAAATGATGCATTGTGTATTCCACGAATCAATATAAAAACTGTATGAAATCCAAATCAGGATTCATCAACATCCACACAGGGTATCTATAGCACATATAAAATTTAATAGAATATTTTAAGATACCTGAAAGCATAGAGATCTTTTATATATATATATATATTTTTTTTTTCATATTTTGTTGCGGCAGTGGTAAAAAAGAAAATTTTCATCTACTCTGAAATCTTGGTCTTCTCAAAAACAACTTGGCAAAGAATAATGAGCAGATGACTCTTTTGAAAGACAGTGTCCTTAGTTCAACTGCATAGACTTAGTGTCCACTGAATTTCATAGTGCTCAAAGGTTTCCTATAAAAGCTTTTCTCAGAAATAAGTTCAAGGTTGCCTTTTTCTCCCTACTTTAAACCATTCTTCGAACTACAACTGGTATCTCTAATATCTCTTAATGCCTCCCCTTTGACACCTCCCCAAATGCATCATTTTTCTCAATCACTCTAATGAAAGACTTCTGACACCCTCATTCTCTCTCTGTTCATGATTCTACTTTGACTATAAGTTCTTCAGGTCAGGGTCTATCTTTTTCTTCTGTATTTGTACTGTATGTTATAATAAAAAGAGTCTGGACCAATAGCTAGAGCTTCAGACACCGATATAATAAAAATACTAATAATTCTTGTAACAGGTTTCAAGTTTCTGATGATGAAGTTTTAGCTTTTAGTAGCCATTGTAAGCTTTCTGATCATCCTTACACTTAAAACTGTCCCAAGAACATAACTTCTATTTAGAGCAACTACAGGTTAACAGAGTGTGTTACCGAAGCTAGGCCTTGCATTTTCACATGGGTTAGAAAGTGAAGAGTACCTTAATTGGTCCGGTAAATGAGTGTATATTTTATAGGTATGTCTGATGACATTACAATTAGGGTGAAAAGATTAGAGAAGGAAACAAAGACAGAAATACAGGTAGTCACTTTGTTGATTACGGAAATCGCTAATGCTTACACCTGGAATAACACGTGATTGGGGGCTGGCACATTATACTATATGTCTGAATTAGAAACAAAAAGGGACAGCGATGCTGTTCAAAGGTTTAGAAAATAAGATGCAAGCAGAAGGGTTAAAAGAAGTGAATTTCCATGGCCCACATAAAAGAAAGAAAGAAAGAAAGGGAATATTGTGTTCAACAAAATACAGATAAAAGATGACTTAAATGGAAGATTACTTTCACCAGTCATTTCAGGTTCCAAATTTATAATGGCCTATAAGTAAGAAAGGAAATGTTTCAGTTAGATGTAAAAATTCCCTTAGTTATTATATTTGAACTAGTTTCATAAATTTCTAATGAGAAAAGTATTGTGTGGCATTTCTGCATATAGGACCACAGAAAAAAAGAGATAACTCTCCACCTAAAATAAACTTGAATGGGAATCTCTCCATGCATCAATATGTATAAGCTGGTTTTCAGCAATTACAAAAAAGTCAGGAGTAAACAGTGTTGCAAATCCATTCTAGACCAAGCATCCAAGAGGGTAAATGATCCTACTTAAATGATCAGAACTAAGTGGAGAAGAAAGTACAGAACACATTATGGAACAGAAGACCCTAAAAACAACCAGGCACTGTTGTACACTCAGCATTTTAACTTGCTAGCTTGATCTCAAACCTGAGTGAGACTGCATTCTGCATTCAATGAAACCAGTGTCTTCATTCACATACTCAGATAAAGAATATATGGCAGTGACCAATAAGCACCAAATGATAGTCTCCTCAATAACAGTGATCAAGTTTGCTTCATGTGTAGATCTTGCCTTTACCATTCAAAGTTTTAAAATGGAATTGATTAAGATTCTCCCCATGCCCCCCCCGAGAAAATCTTGTTTGATACATTTTTTCCACATTTTCTGAAATTTTTCTTCATCTGTTCAGAAAGAAAATGTCAATGCTTCAACATAATCCCTTTCTTTCCACTGAATTCTGTATATTCATACACTTTAAGGTACACACATATACTCAGTTTCAACAAGTCAGATTTCCTTAGGAAAGAAAGCATCATTCGTTGTATTACCTAAGTGTAAAAATGGGAAAAAAGCAGGGGAGAGGTGTAAAAAAAAAAAAAATTAAAAAATTTCAAAACATTTACTTTATATTTTCTAACTAGCTGAACAACACACCGAATCCAAAACTCTATGTACATACATCACTGACTTAACCTTGCTGTTGGAATCTCATCCTTCACAGTTTGTAGCTTTTTATTAAAGTTAACAATATAACCATTATACATGGGTTGTTTGCTTTTAGTAGAAAGAAAAACGTGCCTGCGTTTAATTAGGTTTGACTGTAAATGGTTGCAACTAGACTGTGAAGTGCTCATTGTAGAGAACGTGATGTAGGAACATGGCAGTCCCACTTCTGCTGCTGTTATTGTTTGTCTAGAGACACCTTTCCGCAAGACTAGATTCAGCATGACAGGGTGTCTGTCTGCACTGTGACATCTGTATCACTACAATAGGAAAAAAACAGAAATTAATTTTTAAATGAAAGCTTAAAACATGTAGAATAGCATGAACTAAGGAATATAGACATATTAAAATAATAAATGTCCCTCCCTTTTCTGTATGTTTCTGTAGAACATGTTATAATCGTACCTGAATTTTTTTCATTAATTCAATAATTTTCATCTACTCTGCATTACTTGCATCATGAGCTGGACAAATAAATTCTTTTCTAGCTCTCTGGAAACTTCCCTACACACACTATTTTTACATTACCATGAAAATAAATGTTAGTATTTTATCATATATCATATATTTTGCTTTGATTTTGAGATTCTTGAAATATATTCAATCAAATGTAAAAGGTAATGTTCTAATTTCAAAGTAAAAAAAAAATTAATATGTATTTCAATTTTTTTTTTTTAATAAGCAAATAACTCGGTGAAATAGATGAATCTGCTAAAGCATTTAAGTGTCACTGAATATGCTGTCTTTTTTTATTTTTTATTTTTTTTTAAAAAAACCCCCAAACCTATCAGTTCGGTCCTTCTCCTTCCAGGGCAGTGTCTAACTACATTTCTTACTTCAATGCTATAGTGCTACAGTAGACAACTAGAAGAGGTTCAAAGTATGAAGGAAAGATGGAGATAATGCATTTTCTTTACTCCAGTAACGTTCCTATTCCATCCTGTATAAAATAAAGCCTTTTGGTAGCCTTTGCCATTGTTACATGTTCACTCTGGTCCTGTAACTATTAGCTTGCTACGGCAACACGAGTGACAGATATGCAAAGTAAGAAACAGAGTATTCAGTTTAGGTATGGTTCATTAATTTGACATAAATAACTTGTGATAAACATGGCTTTCAGGAAAAAAATTAAGTGATGAAACTGAAGGACACATGGATGAAAAAGCACGTCCCAAAACAAGAAAGGGTCTAGACTTCCATGAGAGAAGAAATTTGTTTTATCTTTCAAACATAGCACTTCATAAAGCTCTGCAAAAATCTTAGGATACAGAAAAGAAAAAAATCTTAAAAAAAAAAAACCCTTTGAAACTTAAATTTTTTCCTTATTTAAGTTATTTCTCCAAGTTAAGCCAAAGTGCTCATTTACAGATGATTGTGCCCATGCTTTAGCCTCTTCCTTCATATCCCAGTCAAAACCAATTCTTAGTATTGTATTTCCCTCTACATGGTGAAGAGTTTAAAAGTATTTTGTGTCCACTGCCTCCATCTACAAAATGGCTGCAGAGATTTTATTCCAACTTTCAAATACACCATAAAACATCATAGGCTGCAAGCAGAAACTAGTTAAGCAAAATTTCTTAAATCGTTGAAGCTTTGCAAGTTTAAAGCAGATGAAAGCAAGGTGTTATAATGGAAACTTGCAAAACCTAAATTCTTAACTACCATTTATAGGGTTCATTATAGTTAATAGTGAGTTTTATTCCATTGTTCCACTAAACAATGGAATAACCTTCTATGAAAGGTTACATGAGATCAATAGCAGTAAAAGTATTCATGATAGGAGCAGAAATTAGTAGGAAATCTCTTCAACTGAGTTAGATAATTTGACTAATATGTGAAAGATATGGAGATTTATTTAAGAATCAACAACTAGTCCCACTCGTCTGCAAACGTTATTCCCTGACATCCTCAGTGTTAGAAACAGTACTAAAGATAATAAAACTACATATATATTGACAAGATTTCCTCTCTTTAAATTTATTATATTTTGTTTACTTCATGTATTTTAAAAGAGGTATTATCTATGGAAAAATTTATGCTTATCTAGTTTAGATATACTTCAGTTCTCACTTTGAAATTAAATTAGGAAATACAGAAGACAGTAACAGACTTCAAGAACTATGTCGTAATTGTAAATATACACTCCATCTTGATGTTGGTAAATCACTGACAACAGTCTTTAACCAGCCTTCAAAATGTCTCCTTACTGATGAAGGGATGCAAGTCTATAATAAAGCAACATAAGTTATGAACTAAGGGATGTATTTTTGCATTTGTATAAGAATATATATTTTTTTAATTTGAAATGTCAATTTTTAAAACTGGTTCAGTTGTTCTCTAATATACAGTATAACAATTAGAAGGAGCAAATTATTAGGATTTCTGATTTATTTATTACAAAAATATAATTCTTTACATTTTAAGCTATAAATTAATGAATGAAAGATCCATCTTTAAAATATAATCTATTTAAATGTAGCTACGTTTATCAGTTTCAAAAATCTATAGCATTTGCTTTGTGAGGGATTTTTATGAACTAGATATATAGACATCTATTATTTTAAAAGGAAGTATTTATTCTTTTAATAGCTACATTAAAGACAGTACACAAATTGTAACCTATGCCTAAATACACCTCTTTTTTTCATTTCCAGACTTCTGATTTTTTTTTTTTAATTACAAATAAATTCATTTTTAGGTTAAAATATTACAGAAAAATTATGCCTATGCAATTGTAATTGCTAAACATGTGTGTCTATGTTATATGTAACGTAGAAATAAACAAAACAGTATTTTGAACAGGTGGACCTTTAAAAAAAAAGATTCCTAATTATTCTTATACTGTTAAAATTATTTCAATTTTGCATCTCAGCAGATACACATTTGTACATCAGAAACAGGTGTTCATCAAAGAGATGATAAAGAGATACTGCAGTCTAGGCTTGGAACCTCGCCTGCATGGTGCGATGACAGATAAATTAGAAAAATCCTGCTAAACATCTCTCTACACTTTAGAAGGAGATTACACCTTTTTAAAAAGGCAAAACATGCAGTTCAATTACTTATTGTCTTGGCATGTGGTTGTGATGAAAGAAGTCTTAAACATCAATAGAGCTAAACTAACTTCCCAGATGGGCTTCAGAAGAGGGAAACCTTCTGCAATCCACCTGCACATAAAGCAACTTTCTTCTATTTGAAATAAAATAAATGTTTCCCCACCCATCTGTTCAAATCATCCCTTTATCTTAAACGGCTATTTGATAAGCACCTCCTTTTCTTTTCACCTACCAAAAACAAAGAGAAAAATCCTGTAGAAATAATTGTCTGTGGGATTACTTCAATAAATCTATCTCTATTGCCCCATCTGTTTAGCATCTAAGCCTCAGTGTAATATTCACTGTAAATGTATTTTTCATTTAATGTAAAAGATATAACAAAAATGTTGTATCACTGAAAATAGTAACAAATGCAAGATGCAGAGTGGTGGATTGATCAAATACCCATATACACACACGTTCTAATGTTTGACCAGAACATGCTTCCTACTTACCTGCAGCAAAATTGTTCTTGGAGCCTTCAAGAATCCAAATTACTGTTCTAAGTAAAGCAAAATTATTTATGAATGTATTCAATAGATGTAACCTGAGATATGGTGTACACTGGTATATGTACCACAAGTGAAACGTGTGTCTGTGGAACCAAAACCAAAGAAATTACTGAAAGCTCTAAAAGCTTTATAGTTAGAAATTCATACCTAAGTTATCAAAAACACACCAAGGTTGTGGTACAGATAATGATACGAGAGATGGGAAAGAGAAACTCTCTTCCTATTGTCCTACAGTCTGTGTTACTATAGCTGTTCTTATTTGAATACGGAACACTTTGGACATTGTTCAAGTCATGGTTTTATAGATCTCAATAGGTGAACGTGGAATGGCAGGAAAATTATCTTATGGAAAGAGCCAGGAAGAAAATGATACTTCCGTTTAAATGAACATTTCTTTGTGAACTCTCAGATTCAATACAAAAGTCCTGGAGTGGAGTTCAATACGTGCACTAGTATATTCTAACTGCAAGATGACCTTGCATGATATTACCATCACAAGTCTCCAGCAAGAAGGAAAAAAAGAAACCTACTAAAGGCAATGCTTAAAATTAAAGGAAGTTGCTCTGTTAATTTGTTATTGGTTACTTGTTACACGATACTTTATGCATTGTCAGAATTCGTCACTAGAAACCAAACCTTCACAATTTGAAGCAGGTTCTAAAAGAGAAACAACAGGCACAGGTTAAATTAAATCACCTTTTTGTATTCAGAGACTTTACTACTGTTGTTGACACACTAGACAGAAAGAAACCAGCTTGAATTTTAGATTCCAAGCTAGTATATCCCAAAATCAGTGAATGTGAAAGCTACTGAGGCATGAAAAGAAGAGTAACAGTGCTTTCTGCAGTATACATAGTCATTTTAATACAAAACTGCCCAAACTCTAGTGCAGGTAGCAGGAATTTTTTACTCTCTAGTTTTGGGCTTATTTCCATTAGCTGCAGCTCCACGTTAAAGAGGAGGCTGGCAATAATCAATGAGATTCAACCCTCAAGCTCCAGACAAGATGCCAACACAGCCCTCAGTTGGGCAAAACTTGGATGCCCTTGATTTAAGCTTTCTAAGCCTCTACAGTTCCAGTTCAGGAGATTAATATAATTCCCATAGCTCATACTTCTCAGAAGATATTTTTTGTTTGATGCTTACTATATTATTAATAGAACTATACAAAACCCAACCGCCTTGGTTCTCACCGTTTCAGAGAATGAAATACACTTTTATACAGTTCTCACCAAGCAGAACTAGAGTGATGCCAACAATATATTTCTGCCTAATAACTAAACTTCTAAGTGGTATAATTTCACAGGTAGTACATTTGTGTCCACCTTCTCCAAGAAAAGATGCAGCTTTCTCTCTGTGCCATCAGTTTAAATGGGAGTATGAAACTTCTTCCATATTCATCTGCTGCTCAGCAGTCTGGTTGGTTGTCTTTTAACGGTACAAACAGACGTGTGGTTAGACCCCTGACTGTTCAGCTTTCCGGTGATTTTTTTCAGCTTTTCATACCAGCTTCCAAAACTGTCAAGGGCTAAGTTTGTTTTTTAAATTCACGTGGTAGCAATGTACATTGACAGCCAGCAAAGTGAACTCTACTGGTAACCAGGCAATAGACAGGCATTGTCGCTACATTCTCTTTCTAACCACCGATCCCAGTCTTCAAACAGGCTGGCCCTTGTACAGCATCAAATTCATATATAAAAAGATATTACGAAATTCCTGATTTTAAAAGTTTGAATAGTGCTTTTAATCAGCAGAAAGTAATTGCAATGAAGGTAATTGTGTAATAAACATCAAACCAGAGTAACAGATTTATAATACTATTCATCTGGCACATAAATCAGAAAAAAACCCCAGAGCCAGCATTGTGCGTTTTAAAATGTGCATGTCATAGAATACTGGTTGAATATGAAACCATTTTTAATAAAGTTTGCTAATCAGTACATTTGTGTTAATAGAAAACTGCAAACAGCCTCCCGAGTATCAATTTGCAAAGACTGCTGTAACTTCAAATACTGTGATAAGATAAAGTGAAGCAAGAGCTTGGCCTAATACTATTCAGTAGACAGCTTCTGATTCATAAAATAAGCAAGCTTTATACCGACCAATTTGAAGTTTACAGTACTCCTATCTCTGCTTATGACTGAGGCGATTGAGAGTCACTCATTTAAAATTAATATACAAACAGATTCTAAGTCTCTTAACTAGCTCGGGAGATGCTGTGGCTACAAATGCTGTTCCTCTCCATTATTCTTGCTCAATGCACACATAACTGAAAACACACACCAGTCAGGCTTCTTTGACAAACCATGACAAATAAATATCTTCCACATGCCCAGCTTCCCAGTTCATCATTACTTTCAGAAAAATTGCTTCATCTGTACTAAGAGTGCTTCACACCATATGAAATGAAAAATGCTATTTAGGTATGTTATTGGATAGTTTTGAAAGTACTTTCTTGCCTTGTACGTGATGGCACAAAAGGCTATGAACATAACAGAAAGTTTTGAGTAAATTTAACTGACGTTTTGCTTTAGCACCTTTAAAACAATCCACTGGAAATCTTCATAACAAGTGCTCTGCTCTCAGTCACCTGTCACTCCTTGTTCTAATCAAATGGCATCAGTAGAATTTGGGGGAAAAAAAAAAAGAACATAGCACTAACAACTTAATACCTGCTGATTTCACAACTGTAGTGGTTATTACATGGTTTAGAAAAACCCAGCCTAAAAACACATGCATTGCCTTCACCAGATGTCTTTATTTGCCAAGTCTCTATCAGCCATTTTGCCTTGAGCATTGTCCTCATTTTGTTCGTTTTCTCTTTCCCAAACTGTTTTTTTCTAGATATACTTTTAGCTATACAGACCAGATTAAAAAAATTCTTCTCTTTGTGAAAACAGAAGCTTTAAATTTTCTGGAAATGTTTTTCATCATAACAGAGGAAAGCCTGTCGTCTGGAGTTTTTGTCTATTTCCAGTTTTCTATGGTTTACTGTTTTGGCAGTCTATCAACTGGCTCATTCTAAGCTTCATATATCTGATAAAATCTCCCTCTTTATTTGGAAGATTGATGATCTGAAGAGCCTACTTCTGGGTCTTTAAAAAGCAGCTCAATCTCCTGCTATTTTTAGGAACCCAAAATGTAGCATAAATGTTTCACACTGACAGGGACATTCCTACTCCTTTGCCCGTTGAGGAGCTCCTCAGAAGACACTGCTGATCAGCAAAAAGAAGAAATGAGGCAACAGGCCAACAGCAGAAACAACATGCCAAAAACTGAAGTGGAATGGGACTTGGAAGCCATCTGTAGCAAACAGAAAGTAAGTATGGATCAATCTCCTTTTTCTTAGTGTATCTGATGAAACGGATGGAGACACACACTTTACTTGTTCTCTTTTTCTGAGGAGATGCAATTTTTAAAAAAAAAAGATTTAAAACTTGAGGGAGGGAAAGAAAAAAGAAGGCAACAAGGAAGCTTGGTAGGAATAGGTTTTAGGTTAGTTAAGTCACACATATACAAATCCATGCATTCGCTAGAGTTCCATCTTTACAGAATTAACCAGATCGACAGGTACAGGAAGCAATTTTGTTGTCAAATTTCTGAGAATTTAATCCATTTCAGTGATCTTTATGAGCACTTCTAACTGAGAAATCAGTCTCCAGACTTCACAGATTCCTCCTTTGCACAGTAATTAGGCATTTTAATTCTTTTATCTTTAAATTACTTATTGTAATTGTTCTCTTGTGGCACCTTGCTGCTCAAAGTTCCAAAAAATGTATGGCAAAATAAAAGCATATGGAAAATAGCTTTACTCTTACTTGATGAAAATCTTATTGTACACTATCCTTCATTCTAAAGAATCTGTTGTACCCTTTCTGTTCCATACTCCGGCCTTTTTTGAATCTCATGAGCTGTCCCAAGCTTGATCAGTTTCCCAGTATTTAGCCTTGGTTCCCCCACTTACAGAACAGTCTGGTCTGACATTAGAGCACCAAATTTAGAGTCCAGATTTTATCATCTGCTCTATAGCCAACTAACTGATGACTCTCTGGGAATATTTTAGCATTTTTCTTTCAGAATTTATCTGTTTTAAAAAATGGGCTGCTACCTACCTTCAGGACAAATATTTATAGAAAGGTGCTTGTAGATCTTCAAATAGTCGTCTTTATCTCAAAAAATAACACAAAAAAATTAAGAGGAAAATACTCCTGGAACAGAATGTATGGT
This sequence comes from Burhinus oedicnemus, assembly GCA_008921705.1. NCBI lineage: Eukaryota > Metazoa > Chordata > Aves > Charadriiformes > Burhinidae > Burhinus > Burhinus oedicnemus. The sequence continues at coordinate 747,364 of VFFE01007055.1, read as the reverse complement.
TCAAAATGGAATTAATTTGAGGTTTGCTTTTTGTTGTTGTTTTGTTTTAGGAAAATGTTACTAATAATATCCTACCACTTCCAAAAAAAAAAAAAAAAGCCTTTAAGCTAATTTTTCAATTATTCTATCATCTTGGAAAACGTACGTCTCTTCCCCTCGAAGTCAAAGAAGCTTTGCCATTGATTCAAGTATCATAATTGGAATCATTAAGTCCTAACAAAGGAAGTGCTAAGATTAACGCCAAATTTTGGCCTTCAGTTTTAATTAACAACGTATACTGAGATTTATGTTTGTTTTTTTACCTTGTGTGGCATACCATTTACCATAGTTCAGTGCAGAATTTAACATCAAAACGCAGAGCCACAGTACTAACTAGAAAGTTAACTGTGCACTACAGTAACGCACTGCCACAGGAAATCAGTCTGATCTGTTGTGAAGTAGTCGCACCCACCATCCCAGACTCCATTTCCTTATGAAATCAGCTTCCTTCATCACACAACCCAGTACACCAAAGTGGTTGGTGCAAGATCCTTCTTCTTGAAGGTCTTAAATAGCTTTCTTGCCTTATTTTACTCTACTGATTTTCAAGAAGCGCTGAAATTTTAGATATCAACATACTTCTATTATTGCTTTATGATTCTCCCTTCTATTTGCAACAATAGCCAAAAGAATGTCTACTAACTCCACAAACTGCTTTACGAGACAATTTTTCTTAAAGAAGCTGCACAACACAAGTTGCATTATATTTTATTAATCCATCAGGGGTTTGAGTGCCATGTTGTTAAAACATGTGAATTTGCTTTTAAAATAATGTATACATTTGGAAACATTTCTACAATTTTGATGGAGAGAACGCTTTTGCCTCGTGCATTAATACTATATATGCTATTTAGTTTTGATACAGCTTGCTGTAATTTTGCTGCTGCTTTAAAGAAAGCATTATTTAACAGGACCTTAATTACACACACTTTTAACCTTACAATGGCAAGGGTCAATTAATTTTACCCTACAGCTTATAGGATCCATGCTTGTTAAATAAATAAAATGGAAAAAAAAAAAAAAATCACTGACTTGATTTGAAAAGGGAAATAACAGTATAGCCTCATAGGGCCAATAAAATTACAGCTAATCCTTCTGGGAATCCAAATGGCAATAAAGTGAAAGTGAGTACAGATTAACACATTGTAAATCCACTTACTACCCAGCAATGTTTACACAAGGATTTGCCATTCCCCGTTACCATTCCATCAGCATTTAATTGAACAGTTTGCCAAGATTTTACTGAAGAGGTTACATCTATTTCCTACAAATATCATTCCATTCCTTCAAGATGCAAAACGCTCTTTAATCAAGGGCAAGAATATGTATTGACACCTTATGGATGATGGAAAATGGGTGGGTTTCTAGGGTTTCATACTGATGACTTAGTAGAATATGAGCAAAATACTGAAATATCTAAGGAAATGCTTCAAGTGCAAATGATCCTGTGTGTTAATATTCCTGAATGTGAAGTGTGGGGGAGTGCACTTTTCTTGTGCACTTTTAGAAAGCTATTTGCTTGAGTCCAAAACAGCTTTTTCCTTACTGCTCACTTATAATACAAACTGCACTCACATGGAGGCCAACAGCCAGCAAAAACATATTTCCATTTTAACGCCTTTAGATGATCAAAGCATCAGCTTAATATAATCAGCTCAAATCCATTTACCAGTGAGCCTACCACTGTGCCCAGGGACTGTTTTGCTTTCCAGCCCTATCTATTCTGGAACAGGTGCTATAATAGTAAATTAATTAGTCTGTGGAGATGCACCTTGTTCTCCATCTCCACAGGCCTCTTGTGGGTCAGGGCCTTGAGGAAAATGCCATCTGGGCAGAGTTTCCCCCAGAGAAACAATCAAAGCCTACAGATTGCAGACTACAGAGGAGGGTTCATATGACAATTAACCTTATTAGTCTGTGGGTTTTTTTTGTTTTTTTTTTTTTTTTTTAAACGGTTGATAGTGTGTCAACATGTTGGCACTATAAATAATCTGCATCACAAAATCATCAGTGCAACTAATTCAAAGAAATTTCTTCAGAGGATTTTTAGATAGAAGTAAATATAGATCTCCTTGCACTGAAAATATAAAGGTAAATAAGAATTAAGCAATAACTTACATCCCTACAACGATATCATACAACAGTTCTAGAATACTTAAAACTTTAACGTACTTTGAAAGATTGACAATTTCTACTGAGACAATTTTTTTACCAACCCAGAGGGATTTGTGCTATTAATCATTTTGGTTCTCTTTTTCGCCACCATGGTTTTGCCAAATATCCAGTTATCAACAGAATCAGAACTAAATTCAACATATTTCACAAAAGATCAATACTCATCTTGATAAATGTGGTGGGCGTTTAAGGTTTAACTTAAGGCCCTAAAATCTAGGGCTGAATTTTAGATTTGGGGAATTGTTTTCACCAACAACATTTTAAAACAAAAGAAAATTCAGAAATTTCAAATGGAATGTGATAGAAAAGCAAAATCTCTATACAATAAAATTCTTTGCATATTTGCATTATAAGTTTGGCAAAGAACAGAAATTAAGACGACAAAGCAAAAAGAGCATCAAGAAGTTTAACATTTCAGACCATTAAAAAAATACAAAGTACATGTAAATTTATAAATATACGGTAACAAAAATAATATTCCTAATGCATGACTTCAGTGAATAACTCCTTCAAACATATTTTAGTTGGATAAAAAATACTAAATTTGCATCATAATATGAAACAAAGCCAAGTGATTAGTTCCTAAAATGTTCTGATGACTTCTGACTCTCTGCTTGTGAATTACTTGAATTCCTCTTATATTTATTTCTTATTCAACTTACAAAATCATTTTTATAGAGAGACTTTTATTCACAGTTTGCTATGTTTAATATTTGAAAAACGTGTTATTTTGATAGAGTACATAGGACAGACAGTTTCTTCTTGTTCCCTCTACATAGAGGTTTTTACTGATTTTCCATTTAGAGATTTATTTTTTGAGAAATTTTTTTGAAAAATATGAAATTCCACATTTTTTCAAGGAATTGTGCAAGAAAAATGTTAACATGAAAAGTATAGAAAAAAGTCAAAGCAGACATTAACTGAAAAGTAATTTAAGTATTCATGAACCTGTAATAAGCACTATTAACAAATATATTTTAGTATGCCAGACAATATTTAAACTTGAAATACAAAACAGTTCTTTCTTCACAGCAAAAGACGACTCAGAATGATTATCCAAATTTTAGAATACCAGTTACTACCAGAATTCTTTCAAGTACTATCTCAACTCTCTGCACGTGTAATAATAGTTACTTGACACACTATGTGTGTAATTGCTCTTTTCATTGTGTGTATTCTCATAACAAACTTCTTGAAAAACTTAACAAAATGCTTATCCTTTAGTCTAAGTATTTCTGAAGTTTTCCCATTTTTCCTGCGGGGACGTGGGGCAATTTAAGTTGAATAGGTAGGGTGCTAACCTGGACAGTGGAAAACCAGCTATATTTAGGCTTTAATACAAAAGCAGGAATGGAATCATAATTAAACAAGTGCAAGTATTACATTCTCATTGAAGAAGTGTCATTCATAACTGCTAGAATCCCTTCCTCTGTACATTACTGAGCTGAAGGAGTAGGCAGAGCAGGATGGAAGATTAACAGAAGAGACACACTACGGGAACTCAATGAAGCAGCCATAGGAGATGAAATACAATGTGTGTACTCATTGAAGCAGCTGAAAAAAAAAATAAAAAAAAATCTACAAGGGACTGTATTCAATGAAGCAAGTGCAAGAGATGAGTTGTACTAAAGGGGCTAGCAAAAGCCCTCAAGCACTTCCTCCAGTAAAACACACACGTCTCCTTCCCTTTTATTTCCTCACCCCAACTACAAAAACAACAAAATAAATGACACTGAATTTCCTACTTGTCACTGGGGTTTTTTGTTGTTTTTTGTTTGTTTGTTTGTTTGTTTTTTTCCCCAGAGCAGCAGAAAAAACACATTCAGAAGATAATAACAAGACTTATTCTGACATACTTAATCACAATATGCTGGAATGACAACTTGCATGCCACAAGCGATGTTTAGCACATCAGTATCACAGAATTCAGGTAGTACAACCCACAAGTTCACCTAGTTTATTCCTAGGTGTCAGCACCTTCCCTATTCTCTGCCTCTAAGCAGATGAAAGACCTGCTATATACACCCCAGGTTCTCCACCAACGATAGGATTTTTCAGATTAACGCTTCTCAAGAAAATGGAAAAGAAAAACAGTAGTATTTTATTAGAGCTACAGCATGGTCATGCTAACAAACAAAACTGGTAAGACTTAGAAGCTTGAACCCAAAGGAAATCTGAAAGTACCTACAGTGGGGCCAAGGAAGAAATTTTAGTTATTTACTACTTTTGCAATATCCCTGTTTATGCATTTTTTTTGTACTGTACTCTGGATTATCCCACAGTGCTCAAAGTTGCTAAAATAGCTTTCAAGATTCAAACCAACTATGAAGGCATTGTGGCACCTAATGGGCATTTGAAACAATCCAAATTGTACAGCTTCTCCCTCAACTCATCACTATATGCATTTGGATGTTTACTGATACTTGAACCTTTCACCTTCAAACTTGAAAGTCTGTCTGTAACTGTCATAAAGCTGTATCTTAAGGAAAAATCTTACAGGTTTTAAGGAAAATAAAGCTAAAATAGTTTTGAGAAGTAGCCATTTCAAATTTCTAATTGTATCGCTGCTGGAGAAACCTATGAATGAAACCGTTACATTCTCAGAATAAACGAATGAGAACAACTCAGTTTTCCAGTATTCGGATCCTATAAGAACAAGAAACTACTGCCTTTGGAAGACCTGCCTGTTAAGACAATACAAACCGCAGTATTAGCTGCTTTTATATTTAAAGTCAGAAGTAGTGTTGGAAGAAGGAATTTTAGAAGAAACTGCTAAAATGACTAGTAACACGTTTCTAGAACTACATAGTTCACCCAAGAGAGCTCTAAAGAAACTCAAACATGAAACTGCTGAGTTGTACCCTAGTTTTCAACTCAGAGCTCAACTACCAGTAAAAAGGCAAATAATATTAGGAGTTACTAGCATATGAGTTCAGAATATAAAAGAATATAATTATGCTACAATGTAAATCTAATATGTACCCACAGATTCACCACCCTTCTGAGAAGATGGATAGAGGCATAGAGAAGAACAATGCAGATGAACAGATATAAAGCAGCTTCTGTCTGTAACATCTTGGCCTCACTGAAATTGGTATGGTCATGAATCTCAGGGAGGAGGGAACTATTAGTCACTGTTTCTCACAACACAAAAAAGCAAACATGCCTTTAACGAAAATACCAGGCAGCAGCTTTTAAACACACAAACGATGTATGTTATCAATCTAATTAAATTATATAACTAATCAACACAAATAACTTCTGATTTTCAAAAGGAAAAAGTGACTCAATGCATTGATGGAAGAAAGGTCCCTACTGTTAAATACAACAGTCTAGATACAATGTCTGAGCCTCTTTTCACTCAAAGGAGAATATCATGGAAAGAGTCACGTACATCTTACCTAGTTCTTATATTCTTCTCCTGTATGTTATCAAGTGTCAATGGGAACATGATGCTGGGCTATATGGAGTTTTGGTCTGAGCCATCACATTAAGAAACATGTTACATATGGGCGTTAGGTTAACCTTGGCTGTCTGCCTCCTTTCTCCTCAATCCTCCTCCCTCTCAGCTCTTGAACAGTGTTTGTTATCCCTTCTTAAATGTGTTTTCAGAGGCAGCACCACCACCACCACCCCGATGGCCTGTGCTTTGACCAGCGGTGGGTCTGTTTTGGAGCCGGCTGGAGCTGGCTCTGTCCAACATGGGGGCAGCTCCTAGCCTCTTCTCACAGGGGCTGCATCCCTCCCACCCAACCTTGACATGTAAAACCAAACACCATATCTCTCCTAATATTACAAAGATGATGAGAAGGGTACTTCTACAGCTGTCAGGAGAATGACTCGTATGCATTAAAAGAAGGCAGGTATTCACAAAGGCCTAGTAAGAGGCTGATCTCCCTACACGCACTCGCTGTGGGAAAAGGCAAAAGATGTGCTCTTCTAGAGATGTCCTGGAGGAGCCTCTCTCCCCCCTCCCTACTGGCCACACAAGAAGCCAAGGGACATCAGTATCAAAAGGTTAAACCTAATCCTTGTGAGTAACCCTGTACACGTGATCCCTTCTCTGTAATGCTCAGAGTACTTCAAATGAAAGAAACGGATGAGTGCAAGGTTTTAGGAGATATGCAAAGTAATGTTCCGTGCCCTTAACACTCAGAGCAAAATATTAGCTCTTTCTTAATATGATGTTAAAGCTATCAGCATATTCTGCTCAAAGCTGCTAACCAGCTTGGTATTTGCTAAAAATTAGACAATTTTCCCAAAGCCAGCAACTTCTTCTAAACTCAGAGAAGCAACAGGGTTATTAAAAGGCCTGTATGTATAATTCAATCATTTCATCACCTTAAAAGGAGAGGTAAAACTCAGTGTTCCCTATACCTCTGTAGTGAATCATGATTAACTTTTTTTAAAAAGTATGTTTGCACGATGAACAAAATATTCATATAACAAAAAAAAAAAAAAAAAGAAAAAGAGATCTGAACCGCTGACAGAAAGTAGGAAAAATTCTGCGTGTTATTGCTCCATTCCATAATTCTGTTTCTCTAATTTCACACATATTTAGCATCTTGTCTAGGGGGCATTAGTGTATTTGGTGATGAGATGAAGGCAGCCTAATGCAGGCCTGGCAAGAACTCCCTGTCACCAGTCCTCCTGGGTCCGGAGATCAGCATTCTTAAAATACAAGGATTTGATAGAGTTAACGCCATCCCCTCGAGCAGATGGTTTGGAACATTCTGTCAACGCTGCCACCGATTACTGCAAACAGATTCTCGTTACACTGATAGCCCCTCTGGGACCCCAGCAAAGCGCTGGCTAACCTCCGCTCCGAGGTGCAAAACGTGTTGTTTGCGGGGCCCTGCGGAAGCAGTGAGGATGCACGTGCCTCTTCTGAACACAGCCACCAGTATCTCCGCACTGCAACTCTGCAACTGACCGTTGCTCAGAATGGCAGTAACAGATTTTAGTTTGTTATATTTTCTGCTCCTCATGGTAGCCTTGCAAACAGAGACCATTAAAGACCTTTTCCTTTTTTAAAAGAGTTTAAATTGTCACACCTCAGGCTTGGGCAGTCCTGTCATTCCCTCATGCAGCTTCAGCTATCCCGCCTACCTATTCGGTAGCAAAACACTCTGTGCATCCACAGACTATTTTGAATATAGGAAATGTGAGCTTATGTATTACATATTCATTAGCAACATTTTCTGCACTTCCTGAATAGATATGAGTCAGACTGGAATCACAGTTAACATCATGGCAAAAAACTTCCATAAACTTGTTCCAGTTTCTTACTAAAGTAATATCTTAATACGTTAGGCTTTGGATTACTCAAAATATTAACTTACTTATTTAGCTGATCACCGATAAACAACACCTGGCCTTTATGGATTCACTACTGCAGGTTTTTTCAGCATTGTAAGTCAGATCTAAATTTTTAAGTCTCTACTTTTCTTCTAGGAGAAGCCTGGAGAATCAGAGTTACCAAGGCTACTCTTTTGTCCTGAATTTGGTATCTAAAACTACAATATATACTGGTCATGGGTGGGGGGCAGGTGGGGGAAGTCCAATTTATCTTTCCAGCTGGAAGTCATTCTGCAAAGCAATTAACTGCTTTAAGGAGGATTAATATGCACTTAGAATTAGGGATGAAGAACTGGTCTGAGAAACAGAAAAACTGACACAAACTTTTTGTTCTGTCCCTCAGCTAGGGCTTGCACAGAACAGTCGGGCAAAGCTCATCAAATGAAAAACCAAGCGGCTTCCTCACTCATGCTCCGGCTGGGTTTGTATCAGGGACAGCAGACATTCCCATGCAGCCGCCAGCATCTCAGCTTCCATCACAGTGGTCACAACATCTGCTTCTTCATGCCAGTTACAAGCTTGCTCCAGGCAACACTGGTCTGTAACACACAGCTTGGCGCTTCCTTAATACAAGATCCTTAGGACACTCCAGTGGCTTCAGAGATCTTTCAGGAACACACCAAGTACCAGACTCAGCCTCAAGAGTAAGGAGGACTCAGATATCCATTAGCACTGAGGTGTCATAGCAGCGAAGTCCAAGGGAGCCACTGTTAGCTTCCCCAAAGCAAAATGAAGAGGAAAGGAAAACCGTTGGCTCTCCTGAAAAATACCGCATCCAAGAAACACAGGCAGGCTCTGACCCCACCTCCTACACTAAGGAGGAAAAGGTATCTTTTTGCCCCTAAGGAAACAGACTTCCTTCCCTGGCTTCTTCCTGGTCTGCACCAACATGACAACAAGATATTTTAGTAAGTTAAAAATCAAACATTAACAAAACAGATACTGGCATAAAAACCCTCACATCATGTGCAAAGTCACATAAACAACAGTATAGTTTTGCCTTTTTTTTTTTTTTTTAAATATTCACTGACTGCACACTTAGAACCAAAACTAATAACCAAGAAATTATCATTCTCTGGTGATAGTTCAACAGCTTAACTTGATATCCTCAGTCTGAGTCTCGTGGACAAATATCCACCAAAAAAGACAAGTGAATATAAGTGAATTCCTTTTTGGCAATCCAGGCAGAGACCAACGGCAGGAAGACTGAACAAGCTGTGCTGTTAGGACAGATGGTCCTGTTGACACAAAGCTGAGGTATATTCGACAGGTTACATGGCTGTTTGCATAGGAATTGTGTAATTTAAGCTCTTTTCATAATGAAATTTTTTTATACCATCAATTTCATTCTAGCACTTCTAAGGAAAAGTATGTTCATTTGGCCTGGTTCAAGATTACGTTCTTAACTGCAAGCATTTGGACCAGAGACCCTCCTTCCCTATCCAGGCACACAAATTTGATACAAAGTGCACCAAATCAATGCAAAAACTCCCATAGTGTCTCACCAACCAGAATCTCTGAGCATTGCTGTAATACATATAAAACCAGTTATCAGTAGAAATGTTATTAAAACAGATGCTGCTTACAAGAGTATTTTAACAATTCTATTTATTACATCACCTCCACCAAAAACACATTCAACTTTTAGCCTGAATAAAAATATTGCAGTTTTGTGGATAAAGATAAATTTCAAAATTCAAACAAGCCTACATTTTTTCCAGGCACTTGGTGCATCTACATTTTATTAGAGGAACAGTCCAGGAGGTTACAGGACAGTTGGTGTCATAGCTTGGGAGAATGAGCTTTCACCATCTGAGCAGGGTGGGTGACAAGTTACACAGCAACACCTGCTGGCAAATGTACAAAGGAGAACATGTCAGTGTCCATTGCAGAAGCTGCACTTTGCTGGAGAAGCGATAGTATCATAATCACCAGGGGCCCCATCCTGCAAAGCTTCACCTTAGTGCCTGCCTCCTCACTGTGTAATCTCAATAATGTGCTTGAATTGTGTAAGAAGATTAAAATGAGAAATAGAAACAAAGACAAAAAGAGGCTTAAAAGAAGACATATATACAGAAGGAGACAGGAATATAAGCAGGGCCATAGTGGCAACACTCCTGACAAATTTACTAATAAATGTTTGTAGGATTGGACATTGTGATTTTAATTTGCAATAACAAAAAGACAATGTTTTTCAGTCACATTAGCTTGGACAATAGCTTTCTTTAGAAAGGGTTACTGCCTCTTCCTGATTACACACTGTTTCTGTGATGCCCGGAACACCGCACTATTAAGGGTTTTTTTTCTTGGATTTTTTTGAAAATAAGAAAAAAATTAACAAAGTAAAATTTGTTGACAGTCCCCCTAGCCAGCGCAATGGGTGTTCTACCTATGGGCTGTCACATTTTCCATGTTCATTTCTGCAGGTGCTAAATACATGCTGACAACAACATATGTTACCAGTCTTAAATGTGTGCTGTGTTGGTTTTTTTTAACCTTGTAATTAAAGAGCGCTCATAGCTTGAAAAAAAAAAAAAAGATACAGGTGAAAGCTGATTCTGCCCACTGTACTTAACATTCACTTACATTCTCATTCTCTCTCTGTCTCGTGATTTGGGTATTTCCCTAATGATGCACAGGAAAAAAAGCCGGGGGAGGGGAGGGGGAAGAAAAAGGATCCTGTCTCCCAAATAGTAGTTATTTAAAAATAATATCAAACAAATTTTGAAAATAACAGCATGCAGAATAAGCATTAGTTCTCTCCAGAATCACCTTTTTCCCCTTGTGTCTCTCCTCACTTGTATTTCTGAGCTCTCTTTTTGTTTATTCCCATCTCTTATTTTAATCTCCTTAGTCCTGCCAAGCGTGTTATATGTGGTCTCCAAAGGAGTGTTTCCTATACATGCTGTTATACAATAGGACTCACCTATTCATCTGTATAAAAGTTGAACTTACCCAATTAATTATAGTATTATTATTTTTGCCTGTTTAATGTATCACGCTATTATTCATTGAAACCTATACACTGCTCTTCAGGGCAGCACAATATCAACAATCTACATAGATACACGAGTCAGAGGAAAATGGTATACTTCAGCACAATTTATCAAGTTATTTTTTATATAACTATTCTGTACAATATACCAGAATACCTTTGGTCACCTGAAATAAAGTTAGATCATAAAATCAATTAGAAATCTGTCTAGAAAATAAATCTGATTACCTACATATCAAAAAAAGATGTGATGGAATATATTAAAATCAGGCAATACTATTTCATGTATGATCAAACTACTACACACTAAAAGAGTATAAAAAAATAAAGGCTACAGAAAACTGTATTTTCTCAGCCTGTTCTACAAATATGACACAGTAGGTTTTAGTTACATTATTTCAGTTCTAAGCAAGTTTGAAACATTGCGATGAAAAAACCATTTCCTTGCTTTCACTGCAAAATTTCAACTTTATGATAAGACTAGGATTCCTTACTTGAGGATAAAAAACATAAAAAGAATTCCAAAGAAAACGCAAATGAGTTTACAGAATTTAAGATAAATTGAAGCACTGTTACTTCCCCTCCTCATGGGTCTGCTGGACTGTGTAACAGCACAGGCAGTCATTTGCACGCTCCGGGGAGGGAAGTCATATTTACTCCCAACTCTGATAAAGAGGCGAAGATATGGCAGGATTCATTTTGGCACAGCACTACTGCAGTATGCTGCAATTGGATCTTAGGTTTCAGAGGTGGTGGGAAAATATTGTGCTGCTCAGTTCTAGGCATTTATATTTTTGCCAGTTAAAAAACAAATGAGCAAATATGCCAAATATTTGCCTTCATTGAGAACTAAGCCAAAGAAAGCTGACATGATGAAACAGCCCATCTGTGAATTGGCTCTGCAACTCAGAACAACAATTTTGGGACTGCTTCATTAGTATTTTTTCCTTAGACTCAGAATGGCAAAACTTAATTACTGCATCCAGACTACTCCACTCATATCTCTAATGCAAGTCTACGCTGGAATACAGTTTAAACAAATTTTATTAAAGGATGCCCCCTCTCCCCAAAAATCCAAACATAAAAATCAGTCCACTCAACAGTTAGCTTCAGACAACAGAAATCTCTTCTCAGTGACAAAATACACATACCATAGCACTCTAACGTTGAAAATTTTTACTTCATACTTCATTTCCTTTTATACCAGGACTGTGTTCCTATAGCTTAAAACAACTCAAAACTACACATCACATATATGAAGTCAGACATTTTATCAGGTAAAATGATATCTGCTAAACAAATACATGCTTAAAGAAATAGTATGTGTCAGTCAGCCACCAAACACACAGATTCCCTGTATTAAACTCTATGCAGAGTTTTCTTAGGTGTTAGATTCTACTCCAGCCCTTATAAAGGGTTAAAATACAGATGCTGTGAATGGAATGTATAATCCTTAAGGCCCTAGAGCATTAAGACATATCTGCTCCTTAGGGTCCATCTCTGTCCATAATCAATTTCTTCCCTTGGAGAACATTAATTGTCTCTAATGATAGCTTTCCATCAATACATCCTTGATCTTAAAAGGCCTGTACAGCTTTTTCCTTTATTCAATCAAATCATCTCTACAATTGCCCTCCTTTAGTAAGATAATACCTTTTAAGCCTTGTATTTTAATATAAAAAAATAAGAGGTAGCAGCAAATTCTAATGGAAGTGCTAACATTTGAGAACCAGGATGATGGCTTCCATTATCCTAAATAATGTTTGAAGATTACGGAAAGCACTGTGTTTCAAAAGGTGGAAACTAATCCCCCACTTTCAAATTATTCCTTGTACAAAAATCTGTTCTGACATTAGGAATTTTTGTGCCCCAACTACAGCACTGTATATTTAAATATTTGAATATGAAAGATAATTTTCAGCTCTGGAGGGGAAAAAGCAAATAATTACTATTTATAAGCAGTAAATGCTGAATAATTTGAGAAATTGACAACCTTAAACACAGAAGCCCTTTATTTTTTCATTCTCCAGTACAGGGGTGGCTTAACTGTTCACTCAAACCACTATGACTCCAATCAGAAGTTCCTAAAATTATTTAATTTCATGATGGCTCAAAAACTCAATCTCCTAGTGACCCACTAATGTGTCTTGCTTTCCCCACCCCCTTCTCTTCTTTATACGTGCTTTTCAAAAGGTGTGGAAATTCAATTTTTTGCCATTCAACTGATTTGTTTCCATTCAAATAGAGGATTTTTCTTGCACTTCTTTATCTAGATTGCCCAGCACCAATCTGTGTTTCCACCCATATTCTAACATGCTTTTGTGGCAAATGGCGCTACTGTTTATAATGGCTCAAGGACCTCGAAATGAAACATTGATGGTACAAAAGACCTCAAACCTTTCAAATTCTTTACTTGGGATATTTTTTTTTTTCTTTTTTAATCCAGCATGAGTGTGACAGAATTTTGGTGATGCCTATTTAGTATCATTTTTATCTAAGAAAGGCCATGGAGAATCTTTTCGGCAATTGGCTGTCATCCACCACTGAATGTAATATTAGAGCCTTCCGCTTACTCAAAAAATCATTACACACACAAATAAATAAATAAAAGCAGGAGATTTACAATGAGAAAACGGATGAAAAATCTAACAAACATGAACTGTGTGGATTTTCTTTTCATTCTCATACAGGCACGAATATTACCCTGCCTGATGTTCATTTTACTATTTGGTATTTTGCAAAATATTGATGGCAAGAACAGTAGGAGAAAAAATAATGCAAGGAATATGAAAAAATAAGAAATATAGGCAGGTAGATACAATCAATCCAACAGCTATCAAACCTAAACAAAACAAAACAGGAAAAAAAAAAAGAAAGGAGACCAGTTAACAACCTAGATAAGAGATGAAAATTGCCAGTGAGGCAGATCAAGTTTATTCAATGCCCTGATAAGCACCTATTTGCTCTTCCCCATAATGCTCTCTCAGTATTTATAAATTATCATTTAATTATGCTGGCAAGTGGTAATTGTCAAATAAAGCTCAGATAGGCATAAGCCCTCAGGCTGCACATGACAGAAAAATATCTGTTAAAGCTGGGCTGATTCACACGCTTAGGAAATCATTTCCTTTCTTCTTTTTATCCTTGCCAACAAATTATGTGAACTGGCACTTTGTGCTTTGTAGGCATTTTGAAGTCTATGCAGATTACAGGAAAGAAAAATTAGTTGTTTCAGTATCTACCATTCCTAAATTATTCTGCTGATTTAAGACACCATGTTCTGTTTCAACAAAAGAGTGCCAAAGATCAAGAAATCAGAGCCTTCCTCTGCTTAGAATTTATGCCCAGGGTCACTTTCAATTGGGTAAATCAAGATTTGGGGAATTATTGAATACTGTGCATAATAGATTTGATACAGAGCAATAGTTAAAATATGACGTTTATCCCATTAGGATAGAAACACTAAGCAATATTTTTTTTAAAAGTCTCTTACTACTTAGATTCAATTATAGACCTATTAAACATTCTCCGATATATATACACACTCCAATACAGACACAGGCACCCACAGATTTGAAGGATTTCTTACATTAAAGCATACATGTCCAACTATTAAGGTATATAGAAAATATAGATGGAAAAGAAGTTTAGTGCTAAATAACAATAAAATCAGACTCTTGAGAACTTTGACCTGGAATGTGTGTCTAAACAACAGAAGTATCAGATTTAGGGTACGCTGCTAGAACATTTGCTATCAATGCCGTTGCTAGATCATTACTGCCAAAAAAAGCACCAACATTCTGGTTTTTCTCTGTACAGTTATTGTTATTGTAAAACAGAAACTCTGAGTGACAGACAACTAGCATTAGCATATGAAGTCTCTTTCCCCTGCAACTGCAATACTGGATGCTAGTTTATATGTATACTTTTGTGCATGATAGGTCCCTTCACTGTTAAGAGATTTCTGAGGTACTTTGGCTTACCAGAATGAGCCCAAAACAAGTCTCAGTCTCCCCTTTCTTTGAACCTAAGACTATGTGCGGGTTTGGGTTTTTTCCCCCTCTCCCTCATCAGCAGAGTTCAATAGAATTTCTCTTGTGTTTTTATGCATAGTCTAGACACAATTAACTTATATTCACATCTGAGCTGTTATTAAGTTAGCTGATGTCATATATGAGGTTTCTGCCTACAATATTAGTATATCTTGCATTATCTCAAACCAGTCTGAAGAAGTCTCTGAGCCTTCTGAATCTTTCAGGAGCAGCTTGCTAATAAAGGAGGTTAGAATTTTTCAGAAAAATCTATTTTCCTTTCAGTCTATCAGTAACCCCCAACTATTAACATAGACAGTATACAGTTACTATATACTCAGCATGCAGTTAGCAACTGCAATAACACTATTATGGCAAGAAACACTGTGAGAAAGGAGGGGCTGTACAGGACAGTATTCTAACTTCAATGGAATAACTACAAATTCTTTTCTTCCAATTTACAGGTTTCATTGCTTCAGTCAATAAGCAACACTGCGTATGGACTGCTTCACACAGATACTTCCTGTTGCTTCAGAGCAGCTGTAAAAGCATTGCTCAACAACAAGCCTTTTCTCATTACTGGAATGATCCGCTGCCACTTCCCCTAGTCTCATGAAATGCATCATCTTCCTCAGGAGACTCACATGGAGAATTAATACCCCAGGGGTTAGATAACACAGGCTGGCCAAGCAGTGTAATTCACAGGTTATACCAGATGTTCAAGTAGCAGATAGCCAGAAAGTATTTACTGGTGCTATTGCAGCCAGAACAAGCTAGTGTCTTATATTCAGCATAAGCATCAAAGTAGATAATGATTCTCATAGGAATAGCTTTTAGCGACATTGATCTACCATAGAAGCTACTGCACAGCTATATAGTCTTAAATACATACACTATAGTTTTGAAGCTCCCTACCAATTCCCAGAAATAGATGCAGGAAGCACTAGTCATTCTATCAAAAAACATGCTTCACACACTGAAGAAGAAATAGGAAAAACTCAAATAGGAACACTTCTTCATATATAGATCCTGCATTCAGAAATTCCAGGCATTAATTCCTGCAGAAGAGCATTGCATCCTAGCACCTGGCCTATAGGTACAGTGAATCAATGCCAAATCAGAAATTTATGCTCAAGAAGGTTGCTGTAGGACAACCTGGAGAACTTTTGCCTTGGTAGCTTTGCTCCTGATCTGCAGGATCCAACTAGCACATTGGCCGCAAATTCATCAGAAGATAGACCACTGCTGAATCTACCACTATAAAGGCTTTAGGATCTTGGATGTGAACGTGATTTTATTTCCCCCCCCTCCGACTATAAAACATATAAATTAATCTGTTTAGTGTTTATTTCAAGTAGTATTTTAGCAAGAGACATGCTATTTTCACTAAGTAGCAAAGTGAATTTTGTATCAATTAAAGAGAAAAGAATGTAACTACTTTTGTAACACCAGAATACTCAACTAACTGTAAGGAACTATAACACAGTTGACAGAGAAAGATAATGCAGAAAATTTTGGTGAGCTCTAATACTTATTCTGAAGTAGGTTTTGTGCTGACAGCTGGCCAAAAAAATTTTCCCTATAAATGACTTATTTTTTTCCTGGAAATCATTTTATACTAAGACTAACCTCCATGGAAGAGTTATTATACCAAGAGTCTTTTCCAACAAATGATTCTGTGAGTCTAAGATTGTAAAGAACTATATAGCATACTGGGAGACGAAAAGGTTCTCCCCCACGTATCAGCATTATTTCCATTCTCCTTTCACTAATTTGGGTTTTGCAGGTCTTTCCAGATACTTCTTAGAATTAGTAGACATTCCATAAACAGGAAACTAGGAACCAACTCACCTTTCAAAAATATTCTGCTTATCTACACATACTTTTTGACATCTTTAATCACAAAGCTGACTGTGGAAAATGCATCATATTGCCAATCATAAATAGCAACACAGCAAACTCAGAAATCTTCTGCTCTGGGGGAAATCTGCAAACCCACAGTCTTTTCTGTTAGCAAAGAATATAATGCTGTTGCCGTCAGAATTCTTACGTTTATGAGCCTTTGCTTATACAATAATATTTTGTTGCATTTACACAGCATGTAACATTATCTAAAGTTACTACTGTAACTCTATAGAGAATGATAGCATGAGAAACAGAGTCCGGTACTGCATAAATTACTACTGATACTGTTCAAACACATGAATTGGTGTTATAACAGGCTTCCAGCCTGGAGCAAAAAATACCTGACAGCCCACTTCTACTGGCCTATTCTAGTTTCCACTGAAACCACCTTTTCTCTGGTCACAGATAATATTGTACCTGTAGCTTCTGGGAGACTTCATTTCTGAAGTCCTCATAGTTAAGATTAAAAATGAGAAAATTATGCATGGCCTAATAAAATACAATTTGATATTGAAATCTGTATGGATGATTGGAAGGAGTCTGCTGCTGCTTTTTCTCATCTTGCACAACAAACCTCCAGCTATATTATAGCATTAGTGACTTCCTATATTTTAATTTGAAAAGAACAGGTCACACAAAAACCCTGTCACCCTACAGGTTGACTTAAAATGGTCCTGTGTCTATGAAGTATGATGAGCCCTGAGCATTTTTCTATCATCTGAATTGATAATTACATCCTTGCCACAGAATTCTGAGAATAGTTAAATACAGAAGCTGTAATTCCACTTTTACTTTTATTTTTAGAGTAACTTCTAGACTTTTGCTGACTTTTATATCAAGTTCAGTAGGCCTTTTCCGTAAGTGACACCACAGTAAGGACCAGAGTTCAAACTGCTTGGTTTTACAGACTCAGGATGTCTTTGCCTTTGGTCATATCCTTTGCACTCAATGCAGTAGTTTTAAATTTTTAGTTTTAAATCTGTTTTTCAATATATTGGTTCAGTTTTCATTTAAATCATCCAGAGAAATTAATAATATTAAGCTTGTCTTAAAGATAGCTTAACACGTCCCAGAAATTTATTTATAAGACTCATAAGAAGATAATGAAAGGTCTTCCTGAAAAAACATGGTGGATTGTGAAACGTGGATTGACCAGCTATAAAAGTAATTTCTCAATAACAGCTATACTCTCTTTTCAGGGACTTTTCTTTATGAAAATATTTCATCACATACATAAAGAGTGATTTTTAGTTTAATTCTGCTCTTACCAAACCACTTTGAAATCACATCAAATACACATACCATGAGAACACATAGATCGTATCCAATTTAAAATGAAGCCAACCTACATACTTGGATCTGAAAACTCACAGAAATGTTGTGAAAATCCAGATGTAAACTTCATAACTCAAGCCCACCTCATTACTGCAACAGCAGATCCTCCTCCTTACCTTCCATATGTTTCCTGCTGATTTCCTAGGTCAATCTAATAGAACCTTCATGGTCTATATCATAGCAGCAAGAGCAGGAATACGTTTTTTTTCCCTCTAGTAACTTTCTGAAAGGTCTGGTTTGAAAACATGAAGCAACGTGCTGACATAGCATAAAAACTACAGAAATGCAAATATCAATTTTCCTTAAAAATTATTTCTCTGAAAACATTCAGGAGAAAACTGTGTCTCTTATTCACAGGATAATATCTTACTCTTTAGGGGCACTATAAGTAGAAAGATCTTACTACAAAAATAAGGCTCTCCACTTTTAATTCCTATTTAAAATTAGGTTGTTGAAAACTGGAGTTTAACCAGCTTATGATATGAAATCTTTAATTTACATTTATTAAAAAAATCTGTATGTGAAAAAGTAGTGCTATTAATTAAACTGGAAGTATATATTGGAATATCAGTTTTCCTGGAAATAGTAGATATTTTGACATACATTATATTCAGCATCACATCAGCACGTACACTGTAATTTAATTAGTTTCCTTGTTCATGGAGCAATTTACTTTTTTCTTCAGAATTCATTTTTTATTTTGCTTGCAGACTGCACCCATTACAGTAATCCAAGCTCCCTCGTACCCATTCTTGAAGAGCGCTCCCAGGAAGCAAGAAACAGCATATCCCATGACTACTACTAGAAAACAGAGCATACCCACGGCTGGCCGCTCGCTGCCAAAAAGGCTGTATAAAGTTGCAATCTGCCCAACTTCGCCCAAGTCCAGAAACCAGTTTGGGCTTATTTATCTTGCCACCAATATTCACAAAACTTTTCAGAACACATATATTTGATACTGCTACATTTCTTTCAAATCTGGTGGAGTTAGCTGACAAGTGTCAAAGGTACTGGGCAGAAAAATGGACAGACATGGGGAGAGGTGCCATCACTGCACGCAGTAAGCCAAGCTACAACTTCCTAAGAGGTTCACATCAAGAGATCTGGAATCAGATTCTTGCTTTGTTATTTACACTATAAAGATTACTCATTTGAATTTATAAAGTGCTGAGAGACCCCAAGAAAGAAGATGTTATGAAAATAGTAAGCGTGTTTATCAGTCTGTTCTTGTTCAAAATAGAGCACACATAATGCAAGTCAAGACAGTGAAGAATCCTTCGTGAGCGCAAATCTGGGATTCCCATCCCCCTGTGCAGAATTACACATCCACAGTGAGGTGACCTGAAAAATCATGACATTTTCCTCTCACGGGGACAGGCACCATTCAGGCCAGGCAGCAGACTGGGGGCTAAGGACATTCAGGATATTCATGGCATGCATTGCATGTTTCGTACTGTTTCAAGAGACGTAAAACCCACTAACAGTAACGAGGCACACATTTCTCCTTCTAAAAAGCAGTCATTGTCTAGTCCCACTTTCTCTGAAGGGTGTTAACTTGATATGTGTTGACAAGGATAAGCTTTGCTTTAATTTAAGATCTTATGAATTCTCATTGGTTTGCATAGGGTGTGGCCAAGAGGAATTTACACAAGTCTTCAGGTGCTGCTGGCATAGCTCAGCACAGCCAGCAAGGAGGACTAAAGTATGATGGAAAAGGATCTTAGGCAAAGGTGCAAGACAGCCTCAGTGAAAGGTCCAGTCAGCCCAAGAGAAAACTCAAAAGATGTGTGTGTGAGGTGAGGTTCTTTGGGACTGAAACTCCCTTGTCAGGTTGAAGGATGTTATTACCCTGCATCTTAGCAAGGAAGTTGCACGCTGTGTCCTTTAAACTAGTAGTTCCTCTTGATGATTATTGTAGCTTCATGAACAGCAGAAAAAAAACCCCAGGTTTCTGATTGTTGTTATGTGAAGGTATTTAAAAATTAAGGAATTCTCGTGGTTTGGGCCAGACTGGCCACCGAAACAAATGACAGATGCTCTCCCCCACCTCTCTCTTCAAGCAGAGGAGGGAAAGAGAGAGACACTTTGGAGTTTAGAAGAAAACCAAACTACTTTAATGAAAATATTAATAAAATTATAAAAAGAAAATAATGACATACATATAAATATATACAAAAGCATATTAAGCTCCCAGGATGACAATCACATCATCAGCAGGCACTGGTCAAGTCCCAGACTGGACTCAGTGACGGATGGGAACTGGATTCAGGAATGCATGGATCGGGATCAAAGGCAGACGAACAGAGTCCTCCTCAGACGCCAGCCATTGAAAAAAAGAGGGCTGACCCCTTGATCCCTCAGCTTTATACTGAGCATGAGGCAGATGGGATGGAATACCCTGTTGGTCAGTTTTTGGTCACCTGTCCTGTCTGCTCCTCCCCACAGGTGTGACGCCTCTACGCTTTTCTGCTTCTGACCCTCCAATGGGGCAAATAAAGTTAGCTGACCTTGGTTTTTACAGCAATAAGTATAAGCAAGAGCCTCTCTGCATACCATTCCTTGACATAAATCACAGCTAATCAGGTTTTATCATTCTGAGAATGAACAGTGTCTCCACAACACACTGTTAATTTCAGAGAGTTTTGGAGAGTTCAGTTAGTTAGAAGAGGCTTGGCTGCAAAGTAAAATTACTGAATAGAAAATTGGTTCTGTTTTACCTCAAACCAGGACAAGAACAGTGTTTGGACTTGATGAACCTTTTCTCTCCCCTCCATACGTTTCTTCCCTCCATGTATTTTTCACATAATCTAACCCTTTTTGTATTTTTATATTATTTAGAGAGGTATTAATGAGCATCCTGCAATCACCACAATCCTAAATGATGAAAATACATAAAATATATTTAGTTAGGAAACTGTTGCAATTTGTCAAGATTCCATAAGGAAGAATTCTTTATTACAAACTGGTAAGTACTTGAAGGATAATAAAAAAATAACTTCACAATTAAAACAAAATGTAATAGCTTCTTCAGGTATTCTCTAATTCATGTTGCAATTGAAAAAGATTTCCCCCTTCACAATTACACACTAACAGCTACATGGAAAACAAAATATTAAGAGTTATAATTCACTTTGAAACTATTGTTTCTATAAATTTTTTTGTACCCGACTTAGTGTGCTAGAAAAATTATAGCACTCATTCTGTGTATATTGCTTTTAACATTTCATTAGGAAACTACTTTGCTGCCAATAGAGCAGCATTGAAGAAGCTGTCAGATTTCTAATGCAGCTTTTCCATTTTAAGAAATACAAAACTGGTATTTTCTCTGTCATCTAATTCCTACATTATTATATAACAGGATGTTTATTAGTGTTCTTCAAATGCATTCTGTGCCAAACTTTGCCTTCAATTAAATATTAAAAAAAAAAAAATGTTAAGTTCATCCAGTCAGATCTCTTCTGTAGTCTGGGCCATATAATTTCAGTTATTCCTGTACCGAGCCAAATAATGTGTGTTTGTGACTACCTCATCTCTTTTCTCTAGAGAGAGTGTATTTTCCTTTCCTTTCCATTAATATTCTGATTAATATATCTTCTTCTTCACTCAAGTTTGGTTTTCACTGTGACATATCATTTTGCTTCAGTAGGTAAATATATAAAATGTATATCCAAAGTCAGGTTTGAAAGCCATGTAACAACTGACCTATTACAAACAATGGGTCTTCTATAGTGGATAGCTTTGCCTGGATTAGTGTGTTTCGATGAGATAATCAACTATGCATTTTGTGACCAGCTCACTCACATCCTGGCAAAATGATCTTGCTGGGAGGCAGACTGCATGCTTCACTACCAGGAAATGGACAATGACAGATAGTCTGCATTTCCATTTACACGTATCCTTAATTGTTGTCACTGAAAAAGACGTGCCAGATACTGACACAACAGATCATTCAAAATAAGTTATGTATTCATGTTAAGCGTTATTTATCTAGACTGCAAAGGAAAACAAATATTGCTCTTTCTCCCCCCCTTCCTAATTAGCCGATTGTTTCAAATGCTTTTTGTTAGGGATTCAGCAATTTATGTTCTTTAAGCTTGTCATAAAGATAACGCTTATTATGAACTATGCTAAGAATACAGTCCTAATTCAGATTCCTTTCTTTTCTGGCTACACCATAATGAAGATGTTTGCAGGATTCATTTATTTGATTCTGTCCAGGGAACCTCATGAAATGTATTTAAAAATAAACACAATAAAACACCCATGCTTAAAACATCACTGGCATTTTTTTTGTCTGACATCCTAATAACAGTGACATGGAGTCCTGTTAAAATTTGGTAAAAGAAAGAGAGCTGCATTAGCAGATAGGAAATTGGAAAAGAATAATCTAGCTAACGCTATTTAAGAAAAGCTGAAAATTCTGCTATAAAACAACCTCATTAAGGCAGCTTTTAAAAGGTAAACAAAAGAAACTCCCAAATCCCTAAAGATTAGAGATAATAAAAGTAACCTCTTAAAAACAATTGCATAATGAAAGATAGCAATTTCTAACACTGGAGACCCTCTGAATAAAATTAATTTATAATATAGTGATTATTACTATTTTTAATAAAAAGGGCTCTGGTCTTTCATTTCCTAAGCCAAGACCACTCATCTTGATCACATCATGAAGTGAGCAAGGACGTCCTCAACAAGGGAGAGGAGTTGGTCTGGGTCCCCACATACCACCACTCTAATGCTCCCATTTCCCCTTTCAAATTTCTCAGTGACCACAGTTTAATCAAAACCAGAAATTTACAGATTTACTGAATATGCTTAACTGGAAAAGTCTAACCAGTCTGAAAACAGATCTAAACTGGTTGTATATAATGCATGGAACATAACACAGAAACATGATGTACAGAAAAGACCTGATCTGTATTAACCTCACTGTTTTTAAAAATATAATCTAGTTTCAATACATACTTGTCACACTTCTGATTTTACACTATATTTCTTGGTAAAATAGCTTTTCATGACAATCAGTGAAACAGCCCATTTCTACAATTTCTTACAGCCCAGCAGGCAGGCCTACCTCTACAGCCTTGTTAATTATGAATCCTTTCTGCGATGCTAATAGATTATTCCACTTTGAATGAGCATCCAAAATTATTTAGTAACACCTTGTTTAATATGACAGTTTTGTGATTTTACATATGAAATAATTAATTTGCTTAAAAATGTGTAAACAATAAAAGAGCCTTCACTTATGGTATCAGCTCTTTTACCAGCAATAAGCAACACTCTAGGCAAGTCATTAATTTCTTTGTGGGTTTTGTTTTGTTTGTTTGTTTTTGACAATTCACCCAACATCAGCTTAACTATATCTCCACCAGGTCAGCACACACAGGTAGTATGGCTGTGACAACAGATGGTAATACAAATGAATTTTGCATACATGCAATATAAACATACAGTCAGCATCAGTCTATAGCAAGTTCCATGCCTGAATAAGCAAATCGTTTTTAATCTTTAGAAAGTGAAAACAGAATACAACTTAATTTGGATTTGTTTTTATTCCCACCATGCTTTTAGTTTGACTGTAAAATCATTATTCGTTCACCACAGTAAATGGCCTGACTTCAGAAACGCTAAGCACCTACTCATTCTTCAACCTTTCAAAAATCAGATTTCTTACAAAAGGGTTCAGACATTTAACTTCACACATGTACGTTCTTGTTAACGCATCAGCCAACTCCAAAAACAACAGCTTCCATAATGGACCATTACACTGGCTAATCCAGTTTCTGTTTTATTGGCATGTAGCTGATTGTGGCCCATTCCAAACTACCTCGAGAACAGATAACCCCACTTTGTAAGCATTTGTGCTGTGTTATATGTCAGAATGAAAGGTTTGTAACTGTAAGTAAAATTCTTAGAGGAATGAATAATATAATAGCATTAATATACAAGTACAAGGCTTAGATTAGAGACTGCTATATTCTCATAGTCATATAGATGCCTTTTGCTCTCCTGTCACTTAGCAATCCCATTTCAATGAAAGATGTGGGAATTAAAACCTCTTGAAAATCAAGCCATTAACCCTTGCCTCAGTTTACCCAGTTGTTACATCTTACGGTAAAATATAGATGTATTTTACAAGAATGCATTGAAAAAATCCTTGTTTCTTTTTTGTTGTTCTCTTTTGTGTTATGGAAAAAACTTTTGTAGAATACTTAAACATACTCTAGGACTCCCTACATTGGTCTAGACAAACTTATTGCTTCCAGCTTACTGACCCTTTTCAAGTGGCTTCAAATTCCTGTGCCATTTCAGGACTAACCTAGGGAAGGAATGATGCATTGATCAAACCATATCCCTGGCACACCTATGTCACTCAACAATTTGATACCTGGTGGTCCCTGGACTGTGCAGATCAAGTATCTTTAGACTGCTAAGGATAGGACAATTTATTTTTACTCATTAATACAACTAGGTATTTCCCAATGTCACAAACACTGTCAAATAAGTTAATGATACTAAAATGCTACGGGAATTGCCTGTTATCCATTTACTGGTCTGCATAAAGATCATAAGGACATGTTAGCAAAGGATGGAGGCCAACAGACAGATTTGCATCTACCCACCTTTCTAGAACCATAAGATCAAAAGTTTTCTACACACAGACAACTTCACTGTAGATGAGGAAAATCTTTTTCACTGTCTGGCTTCCATTGCACCCAAACCAGAAACATAAACCAACAGAACTTTGATGTAAGAGTGCTCCTTTCCAGCACAGCCCCTCTTGATCCACTGAGGTAAACCAGATTGCAGGACACAATTATCACACATCCCTTTTTGTAACAGGTTGCCACGAAGGCCAATTAATGGCACATTATTGCAGGCCCGATATTCCATTTAGCAGACAGCTGCATACTGATTACAATATAGTTAGGATATTAATATAATTACACATTTTATATATAATAGGCATTTTAGAACATATAATAACGTAATATTGCCACAAAAGACAGTCTGGTAGAAGTCCTGAAAGTATGCACAGCTATTTTTTAATTTATTTTCCTAGCCCGATTTCCTCACTGTTGTGGCTACCTCCATTATGTTGAGGTAAAAGGCAACACTCACCCAGGCAAGGTCACAAGAGTCCTTTATGAGAAAATAGCGCACCACAACCTGAATCACAACTGGCGAACTCGATGCAATCCTCCATCGGAACCAGCCAACTCTCCACTGGCATACGGGCAGAAAGCACCAGAAAGGTGCAGGGCTCCATACTCCTCAAATATGAGCATGCTATCTCTGCAACACTCTCGGGCTGACTACATTAGAAACAAGAGAACAACTCCACGAAACAAACTCTCATGTAATTCCCCACATCATTACTGATGGAGTAACCAAGTAATCTAAAAGAATTTCCCCATTCATTTAGCTTTGCATAAAATATCCAGCCCTTACGGTGCAAGAACAATACAAATGAATAATCAGGGGTATTGATTTCATAATGATTAATGGATATTGTACAGTATCTTTTTGCACTCTGCTTTCCTTACACAGTCAGGCTTCCACTAACGTCACGGGGAGTTTCTTGAGTGAAGAATGCTGGACTAGGTAATTGTTTTTGCACTTAAGGGCATCTTGCTCTATTTGTTTTGTGCATAATAAAAGCTCATACTTGTACAGTAATTTAGCATTTCTGAATAAACAAAAATTGTGATTCATAATTCTCTATCTTCTTGTCCTTGTTTCTTTAAAAAAAATTGAGTCACTGTTGTTTAATCCGATAATTATGCAAACACTAAATCTTACACTGGAGGAGAAAATGTTAACACATATTGAAAAACCAAAATGCGTAGAACTATAATCTGTATGATAAAATGCATTACTCTGTTTAAAAGGATTGTTTTACAGAAGCAATTAACAATCAGCAATCATATAGTTCAGACCGGTGTTTTGATGCCATCTGTTGGAGTAAGTCTTCACATTCCCTAGAATGAAGCTATAATTTTCCGTTTATGATTTCATTAGATGCATAGAGTATAACAGCTACAAAAAGAAAGAGGATTTCACCAAACACTTTCATTTTAGAAAGAGCTGCTCTAAACGGTTCAGTTTGACGCAAATCTTTTCCTAAGAGGACAGAAAGTTAGTAAATTTGCAGTCATTCCCAGAACTCACTAACACATACTAGTGTTTAAAGAAGTGTTTCAGAAACCTTATTTCCTTTTAGCAAATTTGTGAAAAATTTATTTTATAAACATGACACGTGACATTTCAGTGGAAAACTGTAGTAGAAAGTAGTCAGAAAAAAGGTAATTTTTGCTCCTTTCTAAAAACTGTAGTGATGTTTTTCTAATGGAACAGGGTGTTATGTTACATGTCTCACAAAAATACATTTTGCCATTTTATTCATTCATTAAATACTTGATTAAATCTTTGGGGGATTTTTAATACACTAGGGGGAGCTAGATCACTACATTGTACACAAACAATTAGCTGAAAGAAAGTTTAACCCTTTAAGATCTTATAAAAACAGTCTTATAAATATCTCTAGCTGATAAACACACATATTTCTGTATGACAGCACTGAAACCAAAGTCCCACAATATACCAGGGAATATTAAACAAATAATAAAAGCCATAGAAATAATAATAAATAATGAGTAATTTTAATTTATTTTATTATTATTACAGAGACTGCTCTAGTGTATCCAGAAAAAAAACAACCCTTAAAACCAACCTAAAATAATATTCCTTTTTCTCCTTGTACCACACATCATGCAGATTCACCTCTATAATACTGGCCACTACACTATTAATTCAACAATAGCATAAATAAGCAACGCTGCTACACTAAACACTAGACTGTTACCTTTTTCTTTTGCATTACTGTTCAGCAGTTACACAGAATGTTTGGCTAAGAGTATAAGGAACAAATTCTGATTTTACATACCACGAGCCTGCAAATTTTAGTCTTCTAAAATGCATCAATTTGTAAACTTTTCGTTTTAAAGACTCTAATCAGTTTACACTATGACAGCAGGAAAATCTCTTGCCTAAAAGGAAAGAAAGATTTGATCTGGTAAATCATTATTTTAATTGTTGATTCCTTTCAAGTATTAGGGTGAAAATTGCCCATTCAGCTGCAGCTTTCAAAACCAAGAACGGAGTAGTATATATGGCTGTAAAATTTTGCCCAACTGTACAATCTTCAAAAAAACCAATAACCCCAACCACTGCAGTTCCACAGATGTCAACAGGATTCCTAGAATGAGGCAAAACTACTTATGAAGGGTTAAAGGACCCACAATGGCAGGTGTCAGACACTGAATTTCAGATGCCAATAAAGAATGAGCACAGTACTCTGGTACTATGCTAATCTGCTATGTCGGAAAACAATTGATTTGTTTAAAAATAGGTTCCCAGTAATGCCAAGGATCTCTTGTTCAAATAAAGATCTGGTTATTCATTCCAAGAAGTCAAATATCATACAAACTTTGTACATGACCGAAGTTAAATTCATTATATAAAGGGGAAATTTAGTGTTTGTTCTACTTGTAAGCATATATTTCTTTTTAAAAAGCTAGGACCTTGAAAATACAGCACTCATTTGTTTGGCCTCTTTTCATTTGTATACTTAATTCTCTTTCTTTTCTTTTTCTATTTGTTTGCCTTATTGTTATAAATGTTCAGACTACAGTGTTTTTCTAGAGTACGTTTTGCAAGAACTGGGTATTTGACAACAGTGCTTTAACCATATTCTTTTAAGTAAAGGAATGTGTTTTAGTATTAAAAAAACACTGTTAAAGGTAAGCAACAATAAAAATACTTAGCTTAATAACAACAATTTTATTTTACTATTTTATTTCTTCTTCTGCATTTCCTACTCTCTATTCATCATATTACCTTTTTTTTTTAAAAAAAAAAAAACTTCCTCCTGCCCCCCACCAGGCGAAGAGCTGCCCTGTATGTCATGTCATTAGCATTTCCAGTTAAAACTCCAGTGGAAACTCCTAGACATTGTTTTTAATATCATTATTTAAAGATGCTAGAGGGAAATGGGAAAGGGCGAAAAGGCCACGGACTAAGATCCATTCAGTCTGGTCTGGCTTGGTCATCCCGGGACTGCAACAACAAACATCAGTGGAAAGAGTAGTATAAAGTGGTTGTGCAGCAGATAATACCTCTTGACTAGAAGCAATGTTTTACTAGGTTGTTTTCTTTATAAACCAAGATTCAACTCCTACACGAATAATAACACGTATCTCCAACTGTGACCCTTAAAATCTAATGAAAAGTAGATTTGATCTTATCTGTGTGGTCCAGAAACAAGTCTGACAGGAGGGAGAGATGCTGGGAATATTCAAGAAATAATACAGCATTTTATTCATTAATATGAATCAACACCTATGAGAGAAGGAATCTGTGGAACTCTTCAGACCAGGGTTTCCCCAGATAACATTTCTTCACGGCCCCCGTAGTGTATTATACTGACAGTTGCAGAAATATTTGCCTTAGGAAGGACTTTGAATTATTTTGAAAACTTATTTAAAAATATAATTATGCTACTACCACTACCTTTCCCAAACTGCAAATACCCTATATGCATGTATATCAAACAGCACATATGCATTTTACACTCATTGCTGTCCTGTCCTAGCTCCTCTACACTACAAGGAACTTCTCTCAAATTCCACAGGACACACACATGCATTCTCTTAAATCAACAAGGTAGCAACTTTAACAGAAAACCATGTGCTGATGACAAAGAGGAAGAAAATATCATTTGAGTGGAATAGCCAATATTTTTTCATGTGCTTACTATAGTGCAAAAGGAAATGTTTCTAATTTCAAGAGATCTAAGTGTTTGACTGAATAAACCTATGACCTTTCTTCACTAAAAAAAGATTAAGGTAATTTTCATGTCTTAATTCATTAACAAAAATAAGTAAGCACATAGACAGCAGGCAGTACCGACATCAGATCTTCTTCTAGAACAAAATACAGAACCAATAAGGCTGGTCCTGCATTTTTTTTCAGGCATTCATAATTCTATGAACTACCGAACAAACTAATCACACAAGTGTTACTACTGCAAGTTTTTATTGATTGTATAGTGTCTTAGGCATGCTCTAACTCTGTTGAAGACCAAATGTCATAGAGAAGCAAATATTGATAATGTCTATCATGACAATGTTATACTGCCTAGCTACTCAGAGGAGTTTTGCAACTAAAGCAGATTAAGTTCTTTGATGAAACAAAGTACAGTTTTCACTCTGCAGTTCCAGAATTAGGAACCTCTTACAGAGTAAGAGTGAAAAAGAGCATGTGATTAAAAAACCTATTTTTAGTAAAAGTTTGAAATGATGGATATAAAAATCACTATGGAAAACATATTTTGATTCTAGCCTGAATTTCAGTTCAGTTTGGAACAATGGCCTCTGTCAAGCATCCTTTACCAAGTCTTGGCTATCAGTAACCTTCTCCCATGTAGCTTACTGCATACTGATCAAGCTACTACTTGACTTTTGGGGGAAGGAGAGAGAGATAAATTAAAATACTAAACTTCTAAAAATCTCATTTCTTAAGCCAAGTTTAAAAAAAAACCCAAATAAAAACCAAAAACCCAAACCACAATTGTATAAAGTATTTCAGTAAAGTGCTTGCTAAGACCATTGATGAGATAACTGCATTAATTCCTTACTCCTACCACTATTCACTTGCTGATATAGCCAAAGGTTGTTCTTGATGCCTTTGCCTCAGCATTGCACTAGAAGATCAGGTTTTGCTGCTTATTTAACATTTATCTTAAGTACTTTTTGGAAGAAAATGCTTCCAGGGACATAGCCCTACAATATGTATTCCTATCCCACAGAAACTACCATTTTGAGAAAACAGTGGTGCATTATCTCACAATGAATCCCTGCACGAGAGTGAAACTTTTTGTCCCAATTTGCAGACTTCTGCTGTGAATGCTTTACGTCCCAAATTTTCCTCTGGATTTCTTGGTTAACAAGGAGATGAATAGGAATAGGTGCTCAATGTGAAGAGCATTACAAATGCCCTCTCAGAAATACTGTATGATGCTTGCCACCATACTGTTCTTCTGGAACAGATCTTTATAGGCATTTAATGCTGGCTCGTGTAAAATTAAATACACTTTACCATATGGAGCATTGCTCCAATGTGATAGACATAGTTTCTAAGTTCTTGTCTACAGTTTACAAGTTCTTGCAAACAGAAAGACGGTAGATAACAGGCATGGGTAATAAAAGCTACTCACATATCTATAAAGGAAGAGATGGAGCTGGAAAAAATACCCTACACACTACCTGGCATTTCACCGAAATATGAAGAAGGAAAGTATAACTTAAGGTAAGCAGCAGCAGTTACATTCGCTTCTCTTTTCCTGAGTTGCCAGGTTTGAGAAGTAGAGAAAGCAGATACGCCCTCTGTCATTACAACCTAGATACAGAAACATTTAAGCCTATAAAGAAAGCTTTTGGATCTAATGACAAAAAAAAAAAAAAAAAAAAAAAAAAAAAAAAGGGAAGAAAATGCTTAGAAGCTTTCAGAAATTTTAACACCATATCACACTGCGGCATCCTGAAGCCTCATCAACGTGACTAGTCATGTTATCTTTTTCTAAAACCATAACTATTCATTACTAATTAGCAGTTGGCTTGATTCAACAACTATTATGATAAAGGACAGTCTTTTCCACTGATTAGATATGTGCTGCATCAGGTGGAGTTAACAAGCGAGTTCACCCCACAACCTGCATCATAAATATCTACAGGGACACCTACTATGAATTCTGACACAGGTGATTGACAGGGGTGTCTAATTTCAGTTGAAAGTAAAAATCCCAATTTCACTTCCAAAACATATTAGGGTCCAAACATTCGCTTTAAACAGTTTGTATTACCCTGTCCCACGACTTCCTTTGCCAGACCCTCAAAGCCTGTTGTAATGAAGCTGAGAGAAGGCAATGGGGTTTTATTCCTTACATGAACTTAGTATAGCATTACAGCCTACT
Source organism: Burhinus oedicnemus (assembly GCA_008921705.1). Classification (NCBI taxonomy): domain Eukaryota; kingdom Metazoa; phylum Chordata; class Aves; order Charadriiformes; family Burhinidae; genus Burhinus; species Burhinus oedicnemus. The sequence goes on along the minus strand of VFFE01007055.1, from coordinate 716,490 downwards.
AATCCAAACCCACTGCAGAGTTCATTGTCAGGCACCAAATATTACTGCCTGGCAGCATTAGTCCACCAGTATGAATTTAGGTGTATATATATATATATATATATATATGACCAAGTCTTACACTTGTCTGTCTTTAAGGGATCTCTTATTTATAGTATGTGAACAACTTCAACAGGACAGCTATAGCAGTTTATACTTCAGAAAATTTTCAAAAAATGGCTCTGAGTAGAATTCTAAATTCTATTGATTTGAATATTAGTGCGATTCCATCACTAAGTAGCTTCTGGAAACTGTATCATCTACCATTAATCACCTTAAATATCACTTAACATCTACATCAGCTGAAAAGAAAAAGAATTCAGTTGTCTCAGTCTAGTCCGTCACAGATATTTATCAGCATAAACAAACTGCTCCGTGACGGCATACTAATGATATTCTATGTTCACGAATGACTTCAAAATCAGAATGATACAGACCAAGGTGCAATTTTCAGAAGTCAGCTTTTCTACTGTGGGGTTTTTTGTTTGGTGTTTTGAGTGGGGTTTTTCTGTTTGTTTGGTTTGTTTGTTTGTTTTTTAAAGGACATACCCTCTCAAGTGTATTACAGCATTACATAGGTAAATCTGGACAACAAATTGCATTTCATACGCTCAGTTTTAGTAGACTCAATATATGTATCAGTGCAGAGTTCATCTAAAATTGTTTCAAAAGACAAATATATTTATGATCTACTGAAAATATAAGAAGTCAATTTTAATGGTGACTGCCCTAGACAAAAAGAAACTTGAAATCAAACCCCTAGATTATAAGCACCCACATGTTATCTCTTTAAAAAAAATAAAGTTAATAGACATGTTCAAATAGCTATGAAAATATCACCAAAAGTGAAAAATCTAATTAAAGGCAAGTATAATAGCTTTATCTTCTAACTCTTTGCCTGGAAAAGCTCAGAAATACGAGTGATCAGTTATTCCAGACAAAGACAATAACAACAGGTTAGGTACTTGTTGAACCAAGAAACATAATCAGCCCTGTGTGTTCCTAGTTTATTAATATTTGGGTCAAATGTGGTCTTAAAATACGTACATTTCACATATCAGAAAATGTCTGTACAAACAAATTTCAGTTCAGTATTTAAAGTGATTTTAAATTCTGCTTGTTGATGAGATGACTCATCTCCACAAAGAACAGAAAAGAGCTATTTACCTTCACTTGATTTTCTATTGGCAGAAACAAAAACTGATCTAACTTATTTTCCTTAGTTACTTAAAACAGCCAACCTTTTACTTGAAAACTTTATGGATAACAAGCAGCTAAAACAGAAGAATACGTCAATAAACATAAAGTGTTCTCTACTCTGACAAGAACTAATGTAGACAAGACGCAGACATTGCAATAAAAAAAATAAAACTTTAGAAACTTAGTGTTCAGCCTACAGGGGACAAAGTCTTCTCCCAGTTACACAAAGCATTTGCTTACAACAGCACTTATTTAAGGGAACCAGACTCACGTCTGATGATCACTGGTCTAAGTAATGCCAGAACATGCCACCAAACTCTGCTTTTGGAGCACAGGCAAGTTTCAACACGCTTTTCAGTTGAACTTGCAGCTCAAACATCGTCTAGCTCCCTCTTACAAGGCTTCCAGGAAAAAATGCAGACCAAATAGAAGTCTCATAACATACATCATACACATTGGTTAAAAACCTCAACTGAGACATTTCTGAAGCTTTTAATTTTGACAAGAACGTTACTAAATTTAAAATACAATTCTGTTATTTGCCTAACATTCAGAAGCCCGAATAATGAATGGATGTTGTCCCTTTCTCAAACGCACACAGAATTCATGCTGCAAGAGAGTATGACTACTCCAGTATATCAACATTTTATTCACTCTTTAAAACATGAATATTTAAACAGAAGACATTTTTCCCCATGCAGAAGCCTAAATAGAAGCTCTTATCTGAAATAGTAAAAGCTGCTATTTTTTTTTTCAAGAGGTTTTAGACTGTATAGAGATAGTTACATACACAGGCATCTCAAATGAGAGGGCACCATACATACATGTAATTGGTTGCTTTTTCTTTTTCCTCGGCAGTCTGTACAAAACGTGAAAATGTGCCTGCTTCTGACTAGCCATTAAAAGGCAGTGGTTGCACCATACTGTGATTTGGGGAGCTGAAGAAAATAGCCAGAACTGACTGATATCTGATAAACAGTAACAGGAGTCAGTTTATTGCACCAATCGTTAAATAATGGTGCTGATTATAAGGCTGCTAACTGCAGATGCTGTAATTGTCTGTCATAAATCTTAGTCATTTGTGACAGGAGCACAATGAAAGAGAGCATCTGCTTGAGGGCAAATGACTTCTGATAAATATCAGCTCTGCTAAAATGTACTTGGATGTGTCTCAATATTTTGGAGAGCCATTCATGTTGCTTCCACAAATGTGAAGTTATTATTGGTTTGTATTGATTTTGCCACCTTGGGTTGTTTTTTTTTTTCTTTTTAAAGAGACAGAGTCAGAGAGTGACTCAAGGTTGAGTTGAATTGAATCTCAGCTCTTTATCTGATCTACTCATTCCTCTCAAATGCATGTTTGAGTGAAAAAAAAAATAATTGCACTTTTTCAGAAGATTGCTGTGCAGAAACACAGCCTGGAAAATTCAATATGTAGTTCAGCTTTTTATTTTTTCTCTTAAAGTAACTCCTTACTGAAGGAAAAGAAACATTTTAAAAGCATTTTTTTAACAAAGTATTTTTAAAGGATTTAAAGTAGTTGAAGTAAGAGTCAATGAAGCTCTTTCTGGAGGATAATAAAATGCAAATTTAAGAAGCCATCAGAAATTGTTTTCAGAATAATTAACAACATTTTAATTTCCTGTCCAACCTATAACTTGAAAGTGCTTTAGTTCTTGATCTTATAAACACTTACCATTCAGCAGTCTGTTGCAGTCTAATTTCACCATCAGTGAAAGTTGTGCACGCACATATTGATATTTAAATACATATTTCCTGGTGATATTCTTAACACACCATTAGGATTACACTCAAAACATTTTAACAAGTAAAGGTGGTAAAATTGAACCTGAAATTTAAAATTAGGAATTTTACTGGTAACTGACCACTAGAACAGTTAATGGCTTTCCGTTCCAGCAATTCCTTGCTTATTTCAATTAACTTTGCTTAACCTTTGTAACAGATGAATTTGGGATTCTACTGGCAGCAGTTTTCTTCGCGGCACAATTGCACGTTACCAAAATAGGTGCAACTCACACGTTGAATATGCTAAGTCTGGTGGAGTGAATCAATTGCAGCTACCTGATGAAAGTCTGACCCATGCCATTTATGGGTCAGGGCATCACCTTAAGGTTACACAGCGTTGGTGTAAAGAACAAAGCTGGAAATTGTAAACTTAGTAAAAAGTACAGTTTTCTACTTTTTAAATAACTTTCATAGGGGGCTAAGACAAATACAGCATTAAACCATATCTGACCAGCCAACCTGTGTCACTGGTAAGGTTCAGACTTAGAGGCTTACAGCACAATCCCCTACCGCTTGATCTAATAAAGTGGCAACAGTAGCATCACCATCTGTCATGTGGGCCAGCAACTGCAAACCAGTCAAAGAACACGAAGGGCAGAGGACCCCAGAATCTGCAGTACATTTCAAATATTATAGACACCTCAGCCCCAGACTATCACAGCCCAAACTGGGTCATACTCTTTTATGATCTCCTCTTTTGGTTCTAAGTTCTGCCCTTTTCAGCTTGAGTTTCTCTTATTTCAGCTAATGGCATAATTTCTCATCACTCCATAATCCAGTATGTCTCCTTAGTCTTCTGTGTTGCTGGGACATCAGCAGTAGATATTTTAGGACAACAGACTATTTCTGTACACACTATCAGAGCAACTCTTGACAATCAAAGGACAACTGAGGTGGTCCTGGTTAGCATCCAGTGCATCCCCCAGGACCAAAACCAATCAAACAAAACCCAATACACCAAAAAAACCCCAGCTTGAGTTCTGTTCTACCACAGATCTTAAAATCCCAGCACAGGCTGCAATTATCGAACTCCACTGAGCACTTCAGTACAGGAAGAAAAAAAGAAAAAACAACAAACCAAAACAAAACAAAAACAAACAAACAAACAAAAAAAACAACAAAAAAAAAAGAAGAAAGCACGTCTGGGGGAAAAAGCATGCCTAGGTTACACGCCAGAGATCAAAAGAGCTGTAAATAATTTTTTTTCTCCTTATTCAAGTCTTGGTAGTTTTTCCTGTCATAGGACCCAATCAAGCTCTTATTAAATCAGTTTATTGGGAGTTCTATCTTTTGTATGGCATACCAGAAAGCAAATACAAATGAAACGTACGAAGTAACCCAAATAGAGGACAGAAGAAGCGATGTATGAAGGATGGTAGAGGATTTGAGTGGATCTCTTTCCCATGTACTTCCACATTCATGACATTGTAAGGATTGTAGTTTTTTCCCCAAAGCTGTGGAAATCCTGGAGGAAGAAAGAGAGAGCGAGAGACAGAGAGGTATTTTCTTGGGTCGTCTTTAGGAGACCAAACCACTTACTAGACAGGAAGACCTTAATCTTGTGCTATTTCCCTCATGGAGAGATGGTGCTTTATCATATATTTTATTCATTTTCCACAGCAAAGACCAAATAACCATGTCCAGAGGGAAATCCTGATCTAAGATGGAGTTCAAAGAACAGAAATACATGAGACCTATTAAGGAAGAATCAATATGCTTTTTGTAAAAAGAAGCATTACTTCAGAAATTTATTGGTGTTTTTAAAATAATTCAACAGTTATATGTACAAGTAAGGTCTAAGTGATAAAATCTTGAAATTCAAAAAGGCTGTTGGCAAAGTTCATTGTATAAAGCTATTAAAGAAACTAAGTTGCCATGAGGTAAGAAGGAAGGTTCTCACCCAGATAATAAATAAATAAATTTTTAAAAAAACAAAGGAAATAGAGGGTAAGGTGTAGGCAGATAATTTTCATAGTGGTATGAGGTCAGCAGTAGCAGCTCATGAAGACCTGTGATTTGTGCTATTTGTAGTATTCAAACAAACTAGATTACTAAAGTTAATGGAAAAAAATCCATAATTACAGAGTCACAGAAGAATGTAACAGTACCAAGTGAATGAACAATAAAATGGCAGATGAAATTTATTATGGATAAAAGTTAAGATACACTTGTGAAGAACAAACAGTCTCATTTTACCTATGCATACAGAGATTCCAAGATTAATATTGCCATTTGGTAATAGAATAGATTGTTTTCTGAAAACAGCAGCTCAATGCTCACTTGCAGTCAAAAAAGTCAGGTAAACATTGTGAATATCTAAGAAAGAGATAGAGAACAAATTAAGAAATGGCATGATGTTTCTGTATTGTGAATACTGAATGCAGCTCTTCCCTTTCCCTCCTCAAAATACATAGTAGCAACTGTAAAGATATAGAGAAGGCAACAAAGACTGTAAAAAGCTGGACTAGAGTCTAGAGATGACGGACAATAAAAAGCTACAAAGTTTAAAATCAATTTTACAAAACGTGATACAGCAGCATAAAAATCCACTGAAGGTTATAGAAAAACCCCATTACTGCCTCAGAACATGGCAATGCAAATTGCTGGAAGCTGAGGAAGTAGTCTGGAGAAGTATTATGGCACAAGTGCCTTGTTCTTTCTTGGGTCTCCACTGCTACTCACTGTCAGAAGTAAGATACTCAGTCAAAGGGACTTTGGGTATTAATAAACTTAATTAAAAGGGGTTTATATTTAATGATAATTTTGCTTAATGAAATGTCCAAAAGGAATCCCTCCTTCACATTAAGGTTGCATGTAAACGCAAAGAAAAGGCGATGTTAAAAATTTTAACAAAAATTGGTTTAATGGCTTATATATTTCATCCCAAAGGAACATCTTCATTCTCTAATTCATCTTGCGTCTCCAAGGATATATTAGACAAGTATACAGACAGAAAAAAGTTCTTGTTTCCTCCTCTCTGCTTTCAACTCCTACCTTGAGCTGCTTTATTTCCATCACCGTTACTACTTCCTGCAATACACTGACTTTTCTTCCACCTCCCAGTTCCCACTGGCAGGAATTTGTAGATGAAGGCTATGATGAACACTGCATAGGCAATTGGAAAATACATTCAACTAAGTCTAATGAGGAAACATGATCTAGCCTTTCTCTTGGTTATAAAAAACCCCAAACAAACAACAAAAAAAACCCCACACAGAAAATCAAAAACTAACACCCAACTGGTTCTCAAGTTGGAATGCACAAGGATCAGTCTACATTCAACATCCATTTTTAAACACTTAAAGTCACCTTTATAGGTACAATATTTATTAGACTTATTGAAAGGATGATCTTGTCATTGCTCTTGGTTTGAAATCTCTCTTCCCACCTGCTAGCAAAAGTTTGTGAAGCCCCAAAAGCATGAGATTTTTTAAAAGCTAAGCTTGTCACCTCCCTGGTAGTAAAGAGTTGATAAAGAGTGCAGTCATTCTATTTTAAACATAATAATAGTAGTACTTGTTTTAATCCTCTAGCATTCATTTTTCCCACTGCAATCAAGAAAGCTCAGATTCAGGCATAAGTCAAGTGCCAGGTAGCATATTTCCTCCCACCTGAAGTTAAAGACTAAGAGCAAGGCAGCTTTCTTGATGTTGACCACCTTTCAACCACCGTCAACAGCGCACAGCAGCTCCATTCCAGCAGCAGCAAGTAACGGCAAAAGGTCAGCAAATGAGGAGACCGCACTGCCAGTGGCTAGAGGGTCCAGGCTATGGGTCATAGACACAAATTGCTGGAATACGACAGGATGTGATCTAAGTATTTCTCTGCAACTTAGGGCAGAAGCCAGGTTCAAAGCAAAAGGAGGCAGCTTCTTATCTTATGGGTAACAGACTCCCAGAACGTGTTAACAAAGAATATGATGGCTGTTAGAAGTTTATACGCTCAAAGGAAGACTGAGGAAATAGAATTGTAATCACTTGAGGCTTACTAAGACGACAAACTCAAAACTGACTTAGCTGAGCTAAAAAAAAAAAAAAATTAAAAGCAGGATCATCAACAAAGTTTCATATATTTTTGACTTGATCTTATGCTTTGTTAGGGAACAAATCATACCTATTGTTTGAAACAAGACACTGGGCGAAACAGCCTTTTGGTCTGAACACATTCTCACATGCATCTAAAGTCCTTTTGTGCACATCTTTGTGTTATGGTAAACACAAGGGATCTTCCCTCCCAATGGAAGAGAGGTATGCTCCCCTAGAGCAAGTGTATATAGGGGCTGCCACTGTAAAATGGTCTACTTGAGCTTATTTTTCCATAACCTGTTTGTGTGTACACATCCTTTGATTTATCTTCCTCTCTTTGCTTACAACAAGTGCTTGTGGTTTCAAAACCCCTATTGCAGTTTACATTTCACTTTAATTCACTTCAATAAGAATTAGCCATTAATTTTACTATTACTAATGGATATCAATATTTCTTATTTTTATTAACTTCCTCAGATTTCTTTAGCTAGTTTCTTTGCCGTACTAGTTATCTGTGCATATAAGCATTCTTACCAAGCTTATGCTACCCTGGAGGAGCTTCCTGGCCAGAGCAGCAAGACCAGGCGAGCGGCCTGGTAAAGCCGCTCTAGCAGATACGTATCTGCAACAACAAAAGTAGCTCATTGATTCAGTTGTTTCCTAGAACACCATTAGCTACACAGGCACAGGGGCCTTCTCCCAGGACTTCAGCTTATGCAGTACAGCATGCCCATGAGCAGTGTGATTGTCATTTTCTCAGACTGCAATCCAACCTTGGCAGCAGAACTTTGCAGCACAAATCTTGTCCATATATACTCAAGAAAACCACTACAAATATACAGGACTAGGATAAATCGCATTGCCAAGTTAACCATGGGGCTAAAGCAATAACTTAAAACCTAAGTTTATTTCCGTTTAAAAATAAAATCTCTAACTTCTTATTCAGTTCCAATGAAAATCTTCCATTAAAAATCAGTCATGAGTACTGCATTCAGATTTTAAATTGTTCCCAAAGAACGCTTTGAAAGCTTTCACAAAGCCCACAACGAAACCATCCAAATTACTTTTCTGTGGCTGTTGAACCAGATGTTTTTACCATGCAAACCCCGCCAATACCTAATTATCAGTTTAGTGGATGTCAACAGCAGTTTTTCCTCAGGTTTTACCCATGGTACATCACTTGTCAAAGGTACACCAAAACATTTTTTCAGACCTGTAGACAACTGGACTTCTTATAGTTTCTTTTGGGTTTTTTTGTTTTTGTTTTTTTTTTTTTGTTTGTTTGTTTTTTTTTTTAAAGAAAAGATGACTTTGAATGCTTTGCTTTAAGTTGAAGACAAAAATTTGGAGCTGAGGGGAAATAAGATTTGTGTTGTTTTAAGAGCAGTCCAAAGGAAGTTGTTATGGGAACAGAAATTCACCTATCTTTGTGATGAGGGCACATGACCACCTCAAATAACTTTTACTAGGAGATGATTTCATCAAATTAATAGATTTTTTTTTTCAGAACGATCTGCAAACTAACACACTGAAGGAGTAGCGTGGCTTAATTTCCATTTAAAAAATATTTTTTAAATTATTCTTAATCTTGAATTACAACTCTTCTTCTTGGATCTATTTTCGTATCCGTTCAAAACTAAGATGTTGTGGCTTCAAAGTTTCTTTAGAATGACCTTTAAGCGATGTCTGTGCAACAGCCATTTCAAGGCAGATTCATCACTTTCGGTGGAATGCCAGCAGATCCACAGGATGTGCAGCCTGTATCTGTGAGGCCACATGGGCATTCTTGCCGTGAGAGTATGAAGCCTATCCTAGGGGCACTTAACGGGTTAAAAACACTGCAATATGCATTAAGCACATGTTTCAAGTCAGCAGGGTGCCAGTCTAAGATGTCCTCAAAGCCTAATTTGATAGATATTATGCCATATGCTGCTGCAAGTAGTTAGTAATAAAGAAAGTAAAAATTTTATGGATGAGCAAAATAGGAGCTCTTATGGATGGAGTGTTTTTAAATCAGGTGTATAATTTACCTACCGTCAGACCACATGTAGAGTGCATTACTCAATTGAACTTACGAGCAGATAGGAAGGCAGTTTCTTTTAATAAGCACTTCTTCAACTTATTGGCTCTACAATTACTTGCACCAATTACCAGCAGCTGCTGCCTGTTTGGTGTTTTATCTTAGACAAGGAGTTACATTAGTTTCTAATCAACAAACCATTCAAGGACTCTTTAAAAATATTTAAATTTAATTTCCCCATTTATTTTGAATTAACTGAAATAGTGGATATTTTCATTGTAGTACTTTGGGTCTTCCTAGGTTCTTCTCCAAACATAGATTTATTGTTGTAATATTAATTTTATAAATTCTATAAATCCAAAAGTATACATCACAATATTTGATACAGACACATATATGCTTTCAGTATATGCAGCATCAGTATTGGCCTTATTAACCATATATGGCAGTAAATAAACAGTTGATTGTTACTGCTTTTATAAAACATTAAGCTTGCCATAGAATTTATTATACTCTAAGACCTTTATGACTTGTTCAAGTCTTTCAACTTCATTTATTATTTACCTGACTCGTACTCAACAGGGCACTGGCTAATGTACCAAGATAACAATTACTAGAGAAAGCATTTTAATATTTTTTTAAACAAATGAAGATACTCTTTGTTATGAGAAGGAACGATTTTTTTTTCCTTTATGTCTAGACTTTCAAAATTCTATTTCTAGAAATTTCCTGGCAACCTAACGACCCTTGAAAAACACCTTAATGTTACATGAAAACCGGTATTTCTTTTGTAGGTTTTCTTCCCAAATATCTCAATGGGAGAAACAGAATAAAACAAATAATTTAAAACTGTAAGTAGCAGAAGTAGCTGAAAAACTGAGATGTACTGTAATACGAGACTCAGTTTTTGCAAATAAGAGTAATAATTAAATAAAAACCAGGGTGTCTGCTAAGTTATTCCAACTGAAGCCTTATCTAAGTTACACACCTCTGATGCTACACTAGAGGATTCTACCAACAGAGTACAATAAATTCTCAAGAGATTGCCTGGTGACCTATACCTACTCCTACCTATGCCACCCTCCGCTAAAAAAACAAATGCTAGGGATAGGCAAGCTTATGCAGATCTGGTGCATTTTAAGAGGCTGCAGTGTACAGCTGTTGTTCAGGAAATAGTCACTGTCATGACAAATTCCTAGGAGAAGTCTGCCTTTCCAGGGAGCAAACTATGTTTACTACAAATAGAACAGTCAGATAAATACAAAAACGCAACAAAAAAACACCGACCAATCACAACAAAAAACCCCACCTTTTACATTTAAGTTCTTATACCAATCATCACACTTTTTGAGTTTGTCTTTTCAGGTATAGGGACATCCTTCACACTACACGTAAGCAGCATGCTATGAAGCTTAAAATCTGAACAGATGCCATTGAGATAGGTACCATTAGTGCTCAATCCACTTTATAGGATATGTCAATGACCACAGGAGAGTTAGCCAAAAAAACCCCAAAGCAAACCAAAAAGTTTCTCTATAAAACGTAAAGAAAGCTATTGGGGAAATTTTAGAGCATAATTTTCAGAACCAGGACAGTCAGGAGAAACTTTCAGTAATGTGATGATGCAATTTAACAGATAAATGCTTGTGTATAGCCTTAGTTAGTTAAATCCCATATATAGGAATCTTGCAACACTAAATATCTTCAGGGCAATATCATGAGTCCAGGTCTAACACTCAGGAAAGAGAAGATGCCAATTCAGTGATGTCTCTCAAATCCATTGGCACAAAGTGTTATAAGCCCAAACATGGTAAAAATATTTCAGTTTCCCATTCACAGGGTGTTTGTTACAGACGTACATTGCAGCTGTTTGAGTGAAACAAAGAAAAACCTTTCTTGTTCCTAATTTTCTGAAATTATGCATCAGAGCATGCAAATCCTGCACCTTGTGTAAAATAATTAGATCTAAATAGAGCAGCCTAATTGTTTCATATTATTATCTGTTAAATAAAGAAATAATCAAGACTACTAAAAAAAACAGAAAAAATCCTCAAAAGAGGTCTGAGGATCAACATCTCATGTAATAAAGGAGTCCTCTGTAAATATCATGATATTACAACTATTTTCAGAAGCCAGTACTAACGGTGTCTTCTAGTATGCCGGATCCAAACATGGACTTCAAACTGTAATCACAGAATAATTTAGGTTGCAACAAACCTTTGGAAGTCATCTGATCCAACCCTTACACTCCCTAAAGCAAGGTCAAACTTCGGACTTGGTTTTGAATCAAATTGTGCTGAAAATGGCAACAGAAAATGGGAAAATTAGCCTGCAAATGAAGAAATTTATTTAGAAACTTTGCAGTGAGCACCACTTGAAAACAAGTGATGAATCACCCTTACATACCTCAAAAGTTATTGCTTGTATATCTTTCCTCGTTCTTTTTCTCCAAAGCACGCTAAAGAAAAAACTGTGGAGGGAGGGGGTAATTTTCTAGTATTTTACTAAATGCAAGTAAATAATCAGGCCTTCTTCACTCTTCCAAAAAGAAAAATTACCATTTTCCACAGAAGGGGAAGGTCCTGCCCTCTTCTCTACCACAAACTTACAGTTTAGTTTCTTCATCATGCTACCACTGTATTAAAGCTACCCAAGACCATAAAACATATTGGTATTAAAGTCTAGCAAGAAACACATTCATTGCAAATTTTTATCACAAATTCCTGTAACTCATGTGGTTAACTTACAAATTATCCATCTTTTAATGTGATCTTGCTCACAGCTGGAAATAAATCTAACCCTCTCAGGACTCTATCAGATATTCACATCAATTTGTTTAATTAACACTAAGCTTAATATCTCTCAATTATGAACACAAACACGTTCTTAAAACAAATCAAACTTACTAAGTTACAAAACAAAGAAATCTTACACCATTTAAAAATGACTCACGGAAATCTTTGAGAAGATTAATTCAAAGTCTCTTAGGCATTTTGAATGGAGAAAAAGCGTAAGATTCATAAAACCTGAGGTTCAAACACCAGAAGGGTCACCTTAAATTACCTGCTTGTATCCCTTCAAGGTGAGTAGTACACCAGTTTATGATGTGCCCCTAATTTATATAAGAACTTTCTCCTCTCTTCCCATGGAAGTTTCTTCCCCCTTCCCTTTCCTCCCCCTAGCAATGTACACGAGGGACTGCATAGTATTCTTGAACAATTGCACACAGTTCTCAAGTGTTTCTTGAATGAAAGGTGGACCATCACATTAGCAAAAGTAAGGTCATCATACATATATTTTGCTGCTCATAATTTAAATTCCACCCAGTCCTCTAATAATATCCTGAAGAATGACATTATTTAAGCACATACACACTACTATCCTGCAGAACACATGATGTTAAAAGACAACAGGATTGTAACTACTGGTTTCTCTAGCTGATATGTTAAGGTCCTCAGAAAATTTTACAAGGATCTTCCCCTCTCTGGGGATCAAATCTATAAAATGCAAAGCACTCATTATGCACAATCCTCTAAGCACATTAGTCATCCTTGGGAATATATGTTTACCACATAATTAATTTCAGACATGTCTATAATTACAAAAATTATTGTTGTTTTAGAGCTATGCTTGTAGAGAACGTGTAGATTACGTAAACAAAAGGAAATATGAAAATATGATATCGCTGATGTCACTAATCTCTCATAGCTCTATAGCACTACTTGGACATTGGTATGCACTTCATTGCATAACATATGCTTTTTTATTCAATTCTATACAGTACAGACACTTAAAGGCATAAAACTAACTATACTGTGTTATGCCTTTTTTACAGCACATTTTGCCAGCTGAAAGGGACTTACAGTCAAAGTAACACTGTTAAGCTTAAAGTAACTGTATCATGCCCAATACAAATATCAGTTTGACAATAAAAGCATTAGACCTTGCTCTTGAGCATAGACAGCTATGTATTTAGCTAATCAAGGACCTCATTCTGCAAACTCTTTGCCTGCCATACTTCCAGTGACCTCTGAAAGGGTCAGTGAGCAGGAACATCTGAAGCTATAGCAATAGAAACTATTTCCTAGCTTATTTAAAGTCGTCTTCTGCGGAATGTCAAAGGATACGGACATTTTTTCCAAAGTTAAAATCCATTTTGATTACCTCAATCAAGAAATAAAACTTAGGAATGACCGAGGCACCCAAATGGCAGTAGAGTGGACTCCCTCTTGCCAAGGTCCTCCCTCTTGGCAGTTTAACCCAGAAAATGAATCAGTAATTGTCCAATGCGCTGCTTGTTTTTCAGACAGTAAACTTGCTTTTTTAAGGCAGAAAAATTCCAAGTGCAAGTGTAAGGAACACCTGAAAAACTGCTTTCTCAATTGTCTTAGTCTGGACAGAAGCAGAGAAGTTGTGTAATTTGGCAATTCCCAAGTACTAGAAAATACCTGGAAAAGAGAAAATTTAACATGCTCTGTTGTTTTAGTATTACTTAGCCCTTAAAAAAAGATGGGTACAACAATACTGGCAACTCCTTCCATTGTCCCAAGATCAGAGTATTCACCATGACAGCAATAAAGCCTTACTTTCGGTTACTCACACAAAATTATTTGATCTCTTCCTAGACTAAGATATTATCTTTATTGCTCATCTAATAAGACAAATTTGAAACCTTTTGAAACAGGTAAGTATCCCACTCAGTTCTCTGGCATAAAACTTAAGACCCAGGTTCCCCGAATTAGCAGAGCTCCTCAAACAAACTCCTAAGTTACCAAAAAACCCCTCCAAACCAACCCCAAAAAGAAGTCCTTCTATTTAGTACGATGGACGCTAGTGTTCAGGCCACATGAGAGAAAACAGATTAAGAATTCTCTCTTGTATTTCTCAAGAAATTTGACACAGGACTTGCAAGATCAATGGTTCTCACTAAATAACTATGCTCTGAAAGAAAACATAGAAAGAATAAAAACGTGGATGAATGGAAAGGGAATACCAAGCTTTAAAGAAAGTCTCCAGGAGTTTCTGTCCCTGTCCTACAATCTCTTTAAAAATGCACATCTTGGGTTCCTCAAGGAAAGAAAAAACCCAAACAACAACAAAAACTCACACAGCTTTTGAGTACAGAAAAATATCTTTGTGCTTGAACTTTGTTTTTAACAAAAATAGCAGAAATGGAATGGTCATTTCTTATATGACAAGCACATTTTTTTCTTGTTTTACAGAATGGTAGATCTACAGTTCTAGTTCAAGTAAGCATGTCCAGAAAGGCTTTAATTAGTTATGGTGGGCACCACAGGGTTCACTGCTGAACAGTCATGTGAGAAATAGCCACTCTCCTGTTATTTCCAGTGTCTATACAAACTAATATCTAAGCGCAGCTAAGTACTATATTGTAAACATGAGATAAGGAAATTAAATCAATTTTTAACTATTTTTGCCAAACCAGAATTTACAGACTTAGGCACTTGGTTAAATTTGAGGTGATGCTTCTCACCATTGATTTGTTCATTTTTTTAATAATAGCACACCTCTTCTTTTTAAGCACACATCTGTGATACCTCTCATTGCCAGATATAGTATTAAATATATCTATAATAGTTATTAAGTTTAGCTTTACTGAGAAAGATTTTTACTCTTTAAAATGAGAGCTTTTTAATACGATGGAAAATTTTCTTTTAAAAACTGGAATTAATGTGCACTGCATATAATGTGTTGTAAAACAGGCAGTGCATCATTATCACCTCCTACTTAGAGCCATTTTAACTATAATCTCAGTATTTGGGTAGCTCAGCTAATTAGCAACCTAGTATTACTGTGGTGATGAGATTGTCATGTTATTTCAAGTGGTTTTTAACAGTCTGTGAACAGTAACTACTGAATTTTTTAAGTTTGCACTATTTTAAGAAGAAAAAATTGTATAAATTTTCAGGAGTCTAGAAACTGAAAAGTTATGTAAATTCATTTTTTAATTGAATTACATTTAATATAAAGTTTTTTTGTTTTTTAAATAAACACATTGGGCCATCTCTACAGATTTCTTGCATTAACTGATTCTGGAGTTAGAACATCAGCATTTCTGATGTTTCCTCTCCTTACCATTCAAAGTTGTGGCCTCATTTCAACTAATGCTGAAAACACAAAAGCAATGGAAGAAAAGTCTATTTCTTTATCAGAGCAGATGTACATTGAACAACAAATCCAGGGACAGTCAAGCAACAAGGTTCAAAATCCTTATTTGAGCAGTCATAAAAAAAAAATAACCATTACAAGAAAGCACAGGGCAGCTACAACTTTTTTCATACCCACATAGTCAAATGATGTCATAATTTCCTTACTCCTCAATGATTCCAATGTTTTCAGACAAGAACAATAGGTATGGTTTCACTCAGAAGCTGTTCAAAACAATCAAGTCACTGAATTTGAGCTTTTACGCATTCAGATAGTACACTGGGGTTTAGATATCTGCATTGTTTTATGATTAGTGCCTACTATGTAGCCCCTGTATCTTGTAAAGCCCCTTCCTCAAATATGAGCTTAGCAATACTACGTATCTCATTGCCTTTTCTAGTTGTGGCTAGAGCTGTTTTGCCAAAGCAAATCCTTTGTAAATACTTTTGCCAAAGAAAATCCTTTGTTAATCTAATTGGTGGGGGGAGAATTCACCCCTTTTTTTGTTTCTAGTCCCAAATATAACTTTGAATAGAGGTAAAAAGTTAAGAGGTAAAAATTCCCACTTCGTCAGAAAAATCTTATGGCTTAGACATTTGAATGGGCATGGAATTCCTGAAGTGCCATCAAATGGTGTTTTCTCTGGTGAAGTATACTCAGACCATAACAGGTTTGTCTCTGGTAAAGCAGCACAAAAGCCAACCATCACTTCTCATTTCAAAATATCTAAATGACTGAGGTCCCACTTTTCAACCTGCAAAATCTCTTGAGTTAAATACTGAATTACTATCATGTGTGTTCAGTGCACAGGTTTATCAAAGAGACAAGGAAGAAGGTAGCATTGAAAAGTACTTTCATAAATGTACCTTAAAAATAACAGAAACATGACCTCTTGTATCAAAACATACAAAACTGGTTTAAAATATCTTGCCAAGTGTGCCTGCTGTCACTATATTTGATTAAAGCATAAGTAGTGTGAAGTAGAAATAAGATACAAATTTTAAAGAAAACTGAGTACCAAGAACGCAACTGAAAACCTTTGCCAGTGAAATACAAATTATCTTCCAGTTAACCTATTTGTAACACTAAATTAGGATTTTTTCCCCTAATATTGTGTAACAAAAATTGCCACTTGAAGTGATAACATGAATTGAGCACTGTAGTAGGTGAGAAGTTTATGACATTTGACTTCTCCAAATATTCCCATGCACAAACTAATGAAAAGTTAATTACTCATTAGAAAGCTGAATGTGGAAGAGATTCTCAAAGTAGCTACCAAACAGGTACAGAAGGGAAAGCAGTCCATCAAACAACCCAGAATTCTGATGCTATGGGTAAGAAAGATGATGAAAGAACTATAGATATTTTTGAGAACCAAAAATTAAGAGGAAAGTGGTTTGGCAATCAGTTTTGAAAACGGAGCCACATGGTCTGCTAAAACAGACACACAAAGACCAGAATTCCAGAGTACACTAAAACCAGCAGCAGTTCACTACTTCTACATATCTCTTTCTATATTCTGTACCTACAAACAGGGCCTTTCTGAACACAACAGCATTTGTGTTCTTAAGAGAAAATAAATTGCAAAAAGCACAATGCAAAGCTCTCTAAAGACTTCATTGCTGAAGTCATTATTCAAAACGCATCCCGTTGCTATATCTGCAGAGCAGAAAAGCATTGCACTCCCTGCCTTCCTCTCCTCCCTTGAGCTACAGATGTTGATTGCAAAGTTCACATTAATGCTGCAGAGTGAGATATTCAAGAAAGAGAGGGTTAAGCTCCTGAACTTAAAAAGTGCCCTAAACTTCTAATGGAGGCAAATGAAACTGTAAAAAAAAGTCTTTACGAAGCAGGCAAAACAAAACCAGAAAAAATCCCAACCAAAAAAAAAAAAAAAAAAAAAAAAAAAAAAAAAAAAACCCAAATT
>VFFE01007055.1:679016-699285 GCA_008921705.1 Burhinus oedicnemus | reverse complement strand
TTTCAGCTGAATAACTTTCCTTCCATTAACTTCCCTTTTAGCTGGTTATAATCTCTTAGCTTCCTTTTTTTTTTTTTAACTGATAAGCCTACATTATAAATGCATTAGTATAAAACCAATGGTTTAACTACAGCAAGTAAGAAAGCTAAGTAGACTAAACAGAATAGTAGCAGCAGTATATCAATTCGTATGCAGTGAAGCATAATTCCCAAAATATGCCACAGTATCACTCTGTTCCTCAAGGAGATAGGCAAGAAAAGCAAGGTTACCCACAATCCCACATGTGTTAAGAACAACCACATATCACCAAACTAAGTTAAGATGCCATTAGAAAAGCAATATTTATCACCTATGCTATGAGAAATGCTTGAAACAGATCTATCTTCCATACATGCAAAGGCAGTTCAACTCCTAACTCCTAATTTGGTGCCTAACTTTCCATAGATTCATGAGCGCTTTGGTGTCTAAACAGAAACTAGAAACTAAAAATATTTTTACAGAACTTGGTCTACTAGTAACTTAACTGCTGAGCAATCTACTCTACACAATGACAAGCTCACATGGTTGTTTGCCCACTCCTCATTGCCACTGTGACATGATCAAGAAACAGGAGAATATACTTGATGAACAATAATATTTATTCCACTTGAAAAAATAAAACTCTTAGTTTGATTCCTTATTGTTTATTCTTAAAATGTTATACATACATATTTCTGGAGTTCTATTACACTGCTAATTCTTTACCATTCAGCAGTCACTAAAAGCATTGAATTTCTAACTGACAGACACCAGAAAGACTACCTCATACACAGGACCACCACCAAAGAGAATGAAGCTTCATCACTTAAACCCTGAAAGATTATCTCCCCAAGTACTAAATAGAAACTCCTACCTGCAGTTACGCAAAACTTAACATCCAGAGAGCAGGCTGCCACTGCTGTAAGAAATGCATAGTTTCATAACAAGAGGAAAATGGTGCTGCTAACAGCAAGTATTTTACATTAATAAAGCAAACAATTCTTATTTTACAAGCAGGGATGTACAGGTCAAGAAGCATGCTCTGGGTGACCAGCAGCAGTTTCAGCACATCGTTATCAACCACTGCTTCCTGATACTAATGGATACATCACTGCTGCAAAGCAATAAACATTCAAAAGGCTTCTGCCACTATTTCACAAAGAAAATTGTTTTACACTGTAGATTTACAATCTATCTTCGGTATAATACAAAAAAAAATTTAAAAAAAGAAAAAGAGAGAGAGAGCACGAGAGAGCACACAAAATACCAGATAAGTAACCATGGTGATTCTTGATCTCACATACAGAACAGACTGTCTACGTTGTATGTGACCTTATTCTACTCCACAGATGAAACGACTCCAGTGACTTCTGCATCAGTGCTATGACATGCAGGATCAGGCTCTTAGGACCAGACCTACAAAGTTAATTATACATCTAAGAAAAATGAGAGTTAAGCAGGTGAACATTTTTGTGAATTTCAGTCTTAGTGAACAAAACAAAATAGCAAAAAAAAAAAAACCCAACCTCAAACAAACCCACACCACAACCAAGTACTATGGTCCAAATCCACAAAAAAGAACCAAATCCCAGAGAGGGACTGCATGTAATTTAACTACCAGACAACTAAAATCTGCAGAATAATTGCCAGCATTTTTCCCCATGCTTGGCAAATTACGTCTTACTCCTCACTAACAAAATCAAGGCAGGAGATCTTTTCTTATTCTACATTAGGCTTAATAAGGATCCTGCCTAAGTAGCTTTCTGGTTAAATCTCCAAACGGTCCAGTCCCATAGCATGCTCAGACAACGACTACCATACCTACAGGACAGTCTCTGTACTTTGTGATGGAGCTCAAGACCCTCCTCCCCTTTCACTTTAAGGGGAAACACAAGATGGTACTAGAGGTGCTTCTTCTTACACAGTATTTCAGCCATTAGAGCACTGTCCAGATTTTGTAAAAGTAGTCATCATTTGTTTGAGGAGGTTTACAATCTAATAGCCCAGATGAAGGGGCTATAATCACCTGGTGATATGCTAGCTGGCAGTACAAACCTTTTAAATTTAAGATTGCCCTATTTTGCAAACACATCATGATTAAGCAAAAGAATCATATTTCCATAGTCAGGGGAAAGCCTTAACTGGCAGAGGGAAAATCAGGTCCTGAACCTTACATGAGTGTTTACTCGTTGACTGTAAGTGGAATTGAGCATTAGACTTATACTAATTTACCAGCTGCAAAACAGTTCTTACACACAGACATTATCTTGAAAGTTCTGCTGTATGCTAATAAGAACAGGACAGGACAGAACTGACTTCCAAGACTTGACTCAGTTGTTCTGTATTGTAGCTCAACTAGCCCACAAAGTTAAACTCAATGAAAACAAAAATCCAGGTTAAAACAGGTTATTCTTGCTTTTGCCAAGCAGCTATGCTTCTGTAAGAAAAATGTATAATTAACATTGTCCAACTATCCCGATTTAACTGAGCTCTGCGCAAGCTCCTAACAGACCTGCACGTGCAGGCTACTTGGGTTTTGGAGTTCAGAAAAGAATTGTAAATCCTGTATTCTATGTTTGCCATTAACATCTGCCCATCTTCCTGCCCAGAAACAGCATGATTTCTCCCTTTCCCGATTACCCACCTTCGCCTAGCCCTCAGAACTATATAGTTTTTCCCTACAGTCGTATTTATCCCTCCCAGAGCTGCATAGAAGCTGCAGTTTCAGCCCTCAAGCTGCTTCTTCCTCCTCTTGATACTGAATCCAGCAAAGGGAGAGAGAGAAGACAGAAAGGACAGAGACTAGCTTAGAGCTGAAGAAGGTAGCAGCCATCCTGAGCTGCTAGACAACTTCTGCTCTCTCCTTCCTTTCTTTGCAAATGCATTCCATTACTGCCTCCTTAGGGGGAAGCATACGAGGCTTGCCAACAGGCCTGAATAGTTGCTATACTCAAAGGAAGAAGTAGCCAAAAGTTCTCCTTTGGTTAGTTAAGGTTGAAGTGTGTATCCCTCTCGCAGGGCTCAAATCCCACGTTTCTCACAGCTTGCTCCAACCTCAGTTAAAACGACATTAATGAGAAGAATTTGAGAGTTAGCAAAACAGGTCCTAGTGGGCAAAATTATATTGCTCAGGTTCAACTGTTATCACTCAAGACAGGAACTCTTGTAATCAGCTGCTTCTATAACCATCTTCATTTATCTCAAATGACTGTGTACCAACAGTAATGTATGTGTCTCTGCTGTTTTATTTTTTGTATTTTTGCCACAAAGCAACCTTGCTGTGATGACATAGCCACTATATTTAGTTCCTGCTCTGTACTGAAGTATAATGCTCAGCTAAAAGTTTTTCCCTCTCTCTCAATGTGATGTCTATATATAAACCTTAAAATATAGTTTCTTGCCAAAAGGGAGGAAGTGGTGATATTTCTGTAGCTATAAATAGTACTCAAAATTACACTTGTATTAAAAAAATGACACACGTTACTACTGCACAGTGAACTTCTATGACTTATGTGTCATCTTCTTAATTTTACTAGTCAAAATACATTTTTAGGTATTGTTCCTCGACAAAAAAAAATGTATATTACTAATGCTAAGGTTGTGACATGAAGTGACAGAAGCCAGGAAAACTGAAAGTTAAGGCTGACGCTGTATCCTTTACTCACACTGCCGGGTTAAGACAAGACAATGGCTGTCTACACTTTGGAACCCCCAGGCTTTTTTAAATACGTATCATAACGTTTCACATTAATTTTAAAAAGCCTATCTCCTCTTCTTTCCTTAAAAAAAGGGTTTTAAAAAATGTTCTTGTTCCTTGACACAATCTGTAAAACATTAAAGGAATGAAAGAACAAGTGATACATATCTCTATAAAATTCAGATATACTTTTTAGATGTATATTGTGCTGTCTTAATGATATAACAGACACAATTCTGCACTCCAAGAAATCCAGGCTTCATGTTTCTTCCCAGTTCCTTACTCCTTTGCAACATACAACAAACGGGACTTACCACCCCCAACCTGTATCATTCTTTCCTATTTTACTTTTTTGGGTAGCCTCTTGCAAGACTAAAAAAACCAAAGAAAACAAAACATTAAAAAAGCCTTTCGCATGACAGCATTTCTCAAGCAAAGGGATGTACATCCATCATTGGCAAGGAGAATACTGACACTTTAGCCATTGAAAAGAATGGAGTTGAGACAGGGAACTCTACAGGATGTCCTCCACAGGCTGTACAACCTACTGTCAGCAAAGATATTCCAATATCTCAGAGAGAGCCTGAGATGGGCCGTCCCTGGAAGACCGAATCAGAATCTAGTGCTAAGAGACCTGAGTTCAATTCACTACTCTCCTCAGAGGTTTTGTGATACCCTACAAAAAACCTGGTTTCTACATCCAAGGACCCCACAATAAAATGGGAATGTAGGGCACTGCAGGTGTAGGTATAAATGGTGAGGTACCCAGATAAGACAGTATTTATCATCAAAATACTATCAGTACAAGACTAGAGATCAGTGGAGAACAGATAGATGAAGGAGTTGTCCATGGCCATTAAGATGTCTGGGGCAGAACAAAAGAAACTGAAGCAATTTCTCCATCCTTTGGCCTTCTCACATGGGGACTGCAGCTGCTAAGAATATAAGCACATAAAAATGAAAGAATTCAGGACCTTTACGAAGGTCTTTGATTATATTACAATTTTGATCAAAAATCAATCCATTACAGGAATCATCTAATGAAGTGACAGACACACACACAGAGGGAGCTGATGGAATCAAAGTTTTCTAATATATTGTAATCATTCCCTTCACAAGCAATCCAGTACACAAACCAAATATTTTGCTATCTACAGTTATTATGTATGTATAATATGCATAATAGTCTGTAAGTCTGGAATCTATCAATGCATTTTACTGCATTAATATCTCCCAACTTTTACACAATATCCCTTTAAAATTACTATGTCTAGCTCCTTATTTTAATGGTATGATGTGACAGATCTTAAGGAATCTGTTCCAACCCAGTAACTCCTACTTTCACTCCCACCCAAACATTCAATCTGTGTATTACAGCTACTTTTCATTTCATAACTTCTCTTTTTCATTTATCTTTAATAGGCTGAATTTACACGGCAAGTTCCTGAAAGCAAGCAAGAAAAGATGTTGCTTATTCTGTTTTAAATCAAATACATTTTAACTTCATCCTCTGCCACAATTCCATTCAGGGTTTACACTGACTTGACAATTTCCTTCATCCATTTTTGTATGCTACCAATCCCCTCATATATTTCTCTTCCATATGCAGGCTATGCTTTTTCCATAAACTGAGTCAAATATACTCGACTGAAAAAAAACCACTTAAAAGAACATTCATTTCTGGAATAATTTCATCTTAAAAATGTTACAAAACATACACAAGACTAAAACGAGACCTCAGCCCCTTGCCACATGGATTTCACAGGGGAAAAATTTCCAGATTGCAAATTCAGTTTCTGTGAATTGTTTTAACCTTCTCCCGCTCTCAAATACACCAACATTTTCCATAATTACATAGTTAGTAATCTGCATACCTATTTTACAAAATAGTTTCCAAATTCCCCTCTAATCCATATTTACACTCCACTCATTTGATGCTTCTAATTGCCTTGCACTGTTACCAGCATGCATAAGAAAAGTCACACCTACCTGTTAGACCTGACGGACACCAGAAAGGCTGTACTGCAAAGCTTCGATGAGAGAAGCCTCAGAGAGATGTTCAAGCAGAGGAAATAGGAGGCATAAGAGCACAATAGCTGATAGAACAGACAGAGCTCTCGGAAGGATTTGCTCCCTTAAACTGTAAAAGAGCTTTTTTTGCACACAGATATCTATGTTTTCTACATGCATAAATCAATGAAATTCAACTGCATACATGTTTCTAACTCATGAGATGGCATCATATGCTGTCAAATCTATCAACAATGGAATCATGATGGAACTTAGTCTACTATTCTTAGTGGATTTCTATTTATTCTTTTTATTTTTGAAATAAAGAAGTAGGAGAACTCTTAACAAGCATCTTGCTAACCACCAAATGGGTAGTGATGATCTTAATCACTTCACACAGCAAACATAAATCCTAGAAGAGGCCAAATATTTCAAGAGCTCTCCACACAGCTGTACCACGTCCTACTGAATTCAAAAGTATTTTACTGCCAGTACCAGATAAAGCTCATGAATCTGCAAGGTTAGGTTAGGAAAATAGTGCCATGTTATGATTAGCACGTTTCCACAACACAGAGAAGGCTTGCATCAACCTGATAAAAAGTCTTTATTTTGCTATTGTCCATGAAATTATCCTTCCTTAATCTTCTAAATTGAAAAAGCATAGCACCAATGCTAAATATGACCTTTGAAGTTAAGGTTGCCAGTCAGACATTGTTTTCCTGGTACAATTATTTTTACACACATATACGAGGCTAACATAAAAATACTGCTCTGCTTTCACAGATAAGAAGGGACAGAAGCACCTAGAATCTTCAGTCAAGAACTGGGCCCTTACTGCATGTATAAACGGATGTCAAAGTCACCAATCAATGGCCTAGAAAACTCTCAGATGTA
Organism: Burhinus oedicnemus; assembly: GCA_008921705.1. NCBI lineage: Eukaryota > Metazoa > Chordata > Aves > Charadriiformes > Burhinidae > Burhinus > Burhinus oedicnemus. Next base: position 692,666 of record VFFE01007055.1, on the reverse strand, counting down.
CAGAGTAGCAAAGAAAGAGAAGACATTGTAGGAAAGGGATAGAAGAAAATGAATAAAATTAAAAAAAAAAAATCCAAGAGACATATCCTTGATACATCATAACAGTCTTCAGTTCCAAATTAAAGGAACAGGAAATTTTCCTATAAATCCCTAGTCTAGAACTTTGATGATTTCAGTCAAATTCTACCCACTAAGACTTATGTACAGTTTACTGCAAACAGGAGTCTAAGATGCAGTAACGTACATAAAGTTGTAAATGGAACTATGATCTCAAAACTAGTTTTGTTGTTTTGTCTATAAAGGCTTATCTGCCACAGAAACAGAGACAAAGGACTTTACAGCACCAGAGTCTGTGCTTGCCCTTTACTTTAACAGATATTCTGTCTCAGGCTCCAAAAATACATTTTATATAATTAGCTGAAACTAACTGAATGCAGTTGTCAGTAGAATTCAGCCAAAGCTATCCCAAGCATTAATGCAGCGTTTTGGGACCAAGTGTGCTATCTTTCAAACAGAAGAAAGTGGAACTCCTATGCATAGTTAAGGAGTTTGCTGGCCTGAGAAGCTACTGGAGCTCCAGCAAGCTACTGCCACTCTGACAGACTTTACCTGCTGCCTCTCTAAGCAACTGGCTCCTGTTATGCACTGCTACGAAACTACGGCTACAAGTCATTACATCACAAAAAACTCACAACGTTTTGACCAGAAACAGATATTGCAATCCACCACAGACTCACCTTGTGACAGCAAGAGATGGACATGATAAAGCAACAGCACTTGGGATCTTTCAGCACCTAACTCGCTCCCACCCAGAATTAACCACTGTTCAACTCATGATAATTGACTTAAACCTCCTTCTTTCAAAACAAGAATGAGAGGCAGCATTTGAAGATGTTTGTTCATAATACCTTCAGAGACCAGACCCTGGACTGCTCAGAAGATAGCATGGGCAGAGGTGCCACTGTGGCTTGTCTTCACATCATGGCACAAGGAATGAGACTGCTCTGTCTGGAGCCTTAGGTATCCCTGTGAGTGGGATACTCACTGGAAGAATGAGGAATGACGGACTAGCTAACAAGGCATGTAGCGCTCTGGTGCTGGCTGCTTTAAATATTCCACCTGTACATAGATTGAGTGCAACAAAACTATTTTAAACAGAGTAATTTTTTAAGTAAATGGAAGGGATGCTCTACAAATAAAATCAAAAATACCACATTAAGGGCTACAAGCACTTGATGCTGAAAAGGACATCCTTCAGTATTAGTGTTATGTCAACGAATGCACAGCTTCCACTTCCTGAATCAGAAGAGATCACAGTGGAGGTTTCTCAGGTAGAAAGCATTCTAGCTGTATGAAAGCAAGGAATCTTGCAGCAAACAGTACTTTTACCTTTGAAACCCATTACAGATCAAGTCTTTTCACAGAGTGGTTACGGACCCCTTTCTCCTGTAGTTCTGCCCTTATCTGCCAGCTTTCTAAGCCTGAGGACAAATTGTCAGGAGAGGATAGAACAAGCTCATTTCATGTTGCTGTTGGTATGCCATTACAAACACAGCCTCTAAAGAAGCTGAAGCAACAAACATACCTGTGTCTCCCAGGTCTGCTTTACTAACTAGGAAAATAAAAAGAGTAGAACTTGTAGTCCCAGTTATGCCGCAGATTTTTATGATCTTTGAAGAATAAACAAAATAACAGATAAATAACAAATGGTCAATTTAGAAAAAGTCTCCCTTATCAAACAAAGCTACAAAAATAGCAGCATTGGATCCCCCCCCCTTCACCCCCCCCTCCAGTTCAGCAGGCAGGGAACACAAAATATTAAACCAGACACTGATATTGTGGGTGATGGCCACATTATGAGCACTCTACAATGAATTCCAATGCTCTGTTCTTCAGAGGTTTTGTGCCACTCAAAACAAAAGGATAAAACTGGCAGAAAGTATTTTAAAGGGGTATTATTCAGACATCACAACTCTACTGGATAGCAATGTATCCTACAAGAAATTTGCAAGCAAAAAGATATTTTTCGAAGACTAGTTTGATGAAAGCTTTTTATCTCAAGTCTTGAACATACTTAGTCACTGGATGGACTACAATGGATTACATGTAGTAATTTATTGGACTATTTTGTCTTCTTACAGAGTTTCATATTGTCCTGGTTTGAGCGACACAGGACTAATTTCTTTTCTAATGCTTGGGAAAATTGTACTCTTGGAGGACTCTGGTGTCTGAATTTGTGAAAATATTTACTTTATAGCCAGCTATGGTGTGTGGGTGTCAAGGTCTCAGTGTTTTCAGGCTAGCCAGGTGCAGGGATGAGGAGGAGCGAGACCCGGGCACTTGACCCAAGCTGGCCAACAGGATTATTTCATACCATGAACGTCACATTCAATATAAATTATAAAGTTTGCTGAGGAGGAAGGCTCTCCCTTGATGGCGGCGATCCAGAGAACTCCTTGCCCCGGTGCCGGACCCCTGAGCCCCTCCCTTCCTCCCAAAGCCATAGCACTTGCAGTGTCCGACATTCACTGTCCACTGCTGGGAGTGCACAGCTTCCTACTGATACAGTTGGCTGAGTATAATCCTTGTATATCTTTAGATTGGTATCGGGATCACTGTTGGTTCTTTAGTGTTATTATTGTTAATTATTTAGTCTTATTCTATTAAATCTGTTTATATTTCAACCCCTGGGTTTCCTGGTTTTCTTCCCAATTCCCCCTTCCTGGGTGGGGAGGGGTCATCGGGTAATAGAATAATTGTCTAAATGACAATAAACTGTTGTGGGTTTCTCAAACCATAACACATACATAAGCCCAGAAATACTCTACAAAAACACCAATTTCTGTATTACCTTTTACATAATGCAAAGTGTTTGTTACCCACAGTCAAATCTGACTAAATAACTAAATGGAACGTCCAAGTAGGTGCTCAAAATAACAAAAAGAATGTTCTGAGATATTTTGCAGGTGTTCTATGAATCTGCAAGGAGTGAGCTGCTTAAAAAAACCCAAACAACCAAAACCAAAAAACCACAACAAAAACACCCAAAACCCCTCACAAAAACCCCAAACAAAACACACTTTATCACACAGTTCATGCTGAACAGCAAACTCTACCTGCATTATAGCCCTGACTACAACAAACTCACGGTGTATCAGGAATGCCACTAGTATGACAGTTCTAAGTGACCACAATAATACTTGATATCAGTACTTTAATGCATTGATACTACTGTCCCACCCCTAACTGACAACCACCATGCTCATTGAAATCGAGGTCTTAAGTTTGAAGAATTTTGGAAGCATCCCAAGATGTTTGGGGAAGGATGTAATGGAACAAAAGAGAACACGTGCTTGTTACTTTACTTTTTCAAATTAAGATCAACAATGCCACAATACCTCCAGCCCCCCAACCTGATATCACTAAGCATCAGCCCTAGGAAAAATTGAAACAGGACTGTCCAGTGCTACTGCAGACATATCCTATTTTGCTCATCAGCACCTGAGTGCGAAGTCTCACTTTATTAGCGTTTCAGAGGAGAAGTTCACATTTCTTTTAAGAAGATCACACTGAATGGTAGCAATATAGTAAGAAAAATCAACTTTAAAAAATTGCCATTTTGGGGGGTAACGGGAACACAAACATCACTTTCAACTGAATGCAGCAATTAGCCCTGGGACAGTGAATTTAAGGAGTGGTTAGGACCTTGAGGGGAAGGCCTGGACCCAGGCACATCTAAGTGTTAATGCCTTTTCCTTATCTCAACACCACCCACCACTCTTCAAAATTTGCTTATCTCTTCTTTAACACTCTATACTTGCTCCAATTCCCATATCTTTATGTAGCCTTTTTCTCCTTTTGCTTTCCTTTAGGGGACTCCTTTCAGTTGTGAGACTGCCTAGGTCTGCATTTTCTGATGATCTCATGAGAACCCAGTTACACCATAAGATGCTACATAAATTCACTAAGGCTGAGTACTCTTTGAGCTGGAAGGAAAAGCATTTCTTGGCAGGCAATGCAGAACCCTAGAGGGCACATGAGACTCAGGAATTATCATCCTTTGTCCCCACCTCTTGCTGTTTAAGACATTAAAAAAAATAAAAGCCACTGAAAAGTCCATTGAAAATCTTTTCCCATCCCAATCCAACTTAGTGATTAAACACCCAAACCATCTGATTAAATACCCTAACCTTGGCCACTAGAATTATCTACTTATATTCAACAGTCACTTCAACAGATACAACAGCTCACCTATGGTATTGCTAACCTGTCATAGCGTGCATTTCCTTATTCAGTTTATGCTGCACTGGATTATGCTCTGTAACAGAAGTAGTACCTTTTTAACTTATTCGATATAACTTCAGTTCCCCATTTTATTGTTTCACTGCTGTAAACTCCTCTCAAATATTCAAATCAGAGACTATAATAATTATGCATACAAATTAAGTACACAATTGTAAACATTCTCAAAAAAAGTAGAGGCTATTTGTTGCTACGAGTCTCTCCTGCAACAAAGCCTTCCCAACAGGTGATTGAAATGATGGAGGACATTTATTTAAATAAATACAAGTAATTTATTATACTAATTCATCACACTAATGCAAAATGCGCTTGAGCTTGAAAGGTTCAAGCACGAGACTTGGCAACTTGAAATCAGGCACAGCTGGAGGTACTCTTGTAAGATTCAACCCATGTTTAAGAACCTTACAGTGGTTTACAAACATCCTGTCACAAATGGAGTACTGTCACTGAGTGCAACTCAATCTAGGGAAAAGTTTAGAGCGTATTCATAAATACACGCAAATAGTAGGGGGGGAAAAGTCAGAACTCCAACACCTTCATCCCAATTCATTTGTTCTACTTACAAGATCACATCCTTAAAAACTGTAGAATTCATAATAGGAAAGATATCGCACAGAGATAAAAATCTATGTCTCTACATGTCCCACATAATTCTTCATATTTATTTATATTTTGACAGGTCCCAAAGCTTTCGAGCAAACTGGTGTTGCACCATGCTAGGAACAGTACATTGTAAGACAGCAAGCCTCCATACTGGGATAAGACCATGAGGGATGCTATCTTGCTTTGTTATTGTTTTATTTGTTAAATAATCAATTAAAACCTATTAGGTTTGACAAAGTCTTTAACGAACACTATATCTTAAAGTTTAAGAAGGTATAAAGGAGGAAGGATACAAAACTAAACAAAGAAAGGTTAATTATTATTTTTAAAAGGGGGGGAGGGGGAAGGAGATAATAATTTAACCAAAATAAGTGTCATATGATACTGGTATACAAGCCTGCGAAAGCACGCATTCTTGCGTTATCTAAGTGACGTGATCCAAACAAAGTCATTTACTTGTATCTTTGTTTCCATACTCAGCGCTAGAAAAGTTTGCCATTAAGGCACTGTAGACGGTATTTCTCAGGGTGGAAAGTCTGATGTTCAGCTAAAAATATCAAAGAGCAAAGCTATTAATTTCACAAATTTCTTCATCAGTTCTAAACGTATGGAAAATGGTAGACAATCACAAAATATGCAGAAGTGATAGTTCCAGAAGAAGTTTTTTGGAAATTTTCCACGTTTGCTGTTTTGTAAGTCAGTCATTAGGAGGCAGCAAATGGCTCAAAACCATGTGAGAAAACAAATCCGGTAGGAAATTGAAAGCGAATAGGATAGTAAGAACTAGGAGTGGGAAATAATTCAGATACAAAAGCGATTTCTTGACATTCTCCAATTCAATCAGATGTCAGGTTCCATCAAAGAAAATACTTTGGAAGCTATTTGTTAAATAATTTGGGATCTCATTAATGGAAACCACACACAAACTTTGTATGGTTGACTCTGGATTTTGGTAATGATAAAAAGCAAAAGACTTATCCCAGCCTGTTTTCCCTTAGTATGCTTTCTAAGTTGATATCAAAACATTGTACACACATATACATAAGGAACAAAAGAAATCATGTCTCATACCATGTTGTCTAAAACAAACAGCTTATAACTGGAAGTTTACAGTTTTAAATTATTTCCATGGTTTCTCTTTTCAAAGTATAATTTAAAGCCAGTGGTTTTACTAGTGCTTCATTAACAACGATAAGATCTTAACCAGTAACTTTTATACCTCTCTATTCTTCCTACCAGAACACAGCATAAGCCAAGCTAAAAATAACAGAAGAAGCTTTCTTAAAAAATAAACCCTAGAATTTCTACTATGAGTGCCTACATTTTTGTAAAATTGCCGGTAATGTTTTATATTGTGCAACCAGGAAGCTGTTTTTCAAATGCATTTATATCCTGAACCAAAACACAAGTAGAAAACGATCATTTTACATTCTAAGCAAGTCTGTAAATATGAAAATATTAAAATATGGGCTAGGTTTGCTCACATCTTTGAATATGACATGTAAATTAGTGTTTATTTCACAAGCTGTATTATCTTCAACACAGAACAATGCACTTATCTGTATTTGACTAAACAGTTATGGTAAGTAACGGAGATAAGAAGAGTTAAACCACATCAATATTTCATGTTAATAGATTCATAGATTTGCACAACATTCTTACAATACAGAATTTGCAATTAATCAAACATTTTCAGCTTTCCACATCAATCATGGCATACAAATAACAAAAACAAGGCATAAACTTACTATTTGTTAGGTGTCCACACTGTCCTTTGGTCTGAGTCAATGGGAAATAATTACCACTAGGAAATCTGGTAAGCAGAAATACAATAAAAATAAACATTAGCATGCCAAAAAGAATAAACTCAGCTTTCCTGCAAGTATTTTTCCCCATAATACTTCACAGGCAAGGTTAAAAAAAAAAAAAAAGAACCAAAAAAGGCAAAGTTGAAAAAATATATATACACATTTAAAACACAGTCCAGCAGTGTTCAAGGATCCTTGCCTCTCAAACTTTAAAGCAGCACAGACAAATGTTGAGATGCCTATAATAGAACAAAAATCCAAGTTCTCAATCACTAGTTACGCAGTATGTGTCAGTAAGGAAGACAATTTCCAAAATAATGATTAATGTATTATCCAGATTTTTTTCCTCTCTCTCTCTCTCTCTTTTCCCCTTCCCATTCAGGTTTTTCTTCTTATAAAATGCACATAGGTTTTTTCTTCCCTGTACCCTGACTCAGGCCTGGCTTTGAAATGCATTTCAATCTCTCAACACAGACTGCTTTCACTGCATTTAGAGTCCCACCAAGGCCCAGCTTTAAAAGCTACTGATTCTTTTTTTCTTTAGCCTTCCTCACAAAGGAAGGGTATTTTGTAAATTACCAGCTCGTTCAGATCAACAAAAGGTACTTTCATAGAAAGCCCCATTTGATTTTGCTCAAATTTGATTACAAGGATGGAGAAAAGGAAAGGAAGTCAAAAAGAAAAACCCCAGATGGCTTTTTCATTCATCTCAGTGAATGAGCTTTATCTGTGCCTTTTGAAACTGTAGCAGTGGAAAAGCATTTCTGTTGGCTTAAAAAACTTGACAAAAATTATTGGTTTGCCATTTCTCATGTAACTGCCATTGGGAACTGGATGAAAAGACTTTTTCATGGGATCGCCTGCTTGGATCAAAATAATGGAGATTAGGTATTTCATTATAAATTACAGTGGGAGATAGAGCAGGCTGTCATATTAATAGCAACCTGCTCATGGCCTTCAATGGTAGCTATTCTCCTAGACAAAGGACCAAGGGGGTTGTCTATTGAACTTGTACTTTAGGCCTGATCAATTTTCTATCATCAAGGCAAAAGGTGAGGTGACTAACAAAAGAATTCACACATGACTGACCTCATAAGCCTATAGATAAAACAGCTTAAAGAAACAAAACACATCCTGAAATTATGGGTGATAAACTGTATAAAGGAAAAAGAAGAAGAGAAATGATAGAAAAAGGGAAAGAAAGAGCATGTGGTCTATAATTCTCCCTCCCTTCTTAGGTGAATGGACATATTAAAAGCTACTTGTTTTCAGCTGCAGATAATTGCAGCCTTTGCTTTGCCATGTTCTGCCTTAAATCTTTCCGTGCACTTTTTCCTCCAACACTGTTCCAGTAATTTCATTCACGAGTAACCACGGTACTGAGTTTAATACAGAACTTCCAAGAGCTGTAGGCACACACAGAAAGCATTACACATAACGTCATAGGCAGAAAGGTGTCACACTGGCATTACATTTATAATCAAATTACAGGAATAGCTATGATCCTTTGGGTCAGTATGCTTTTATACAAAACCTTGCTAATTAAGTAAAAGTTGGACAACTGAGTTATATAACAAGAACATCCCCCAGAGCCTGAAAGTCTTGACACCTTCTTCTTTCAGTAAGATGGCATGTAATTTTATACAGTGTGCAAAACACCATGTAAAATGACTATAACATATTTAGGTACCCTTACAAGTATATTATCTGCATTTCTTCTGCTTCCCAGGAGACGAAGGCCGTTCTACTGCATTAGCATTCAGCTCTACTGATCAGCTAGAGATACAGAGGGTGAAATCTTCACTCTCCTGAAGCCAAATATATAGCAGCAAAATGTTCACTGATTTCTGTCAGGATCAAGAGTTCTCCAGTTTGCTGTACAGACAGAAACTCAATTATCCAGAACACTTTTACACAAAGAACTATGGTTCCTGATACATCTCAACCCTGTTGAAATTTCCCATAAGATGTAAAAGTGTTCATACCCCCTCCCATGACATTTGCATAACTAAGGCAAAATTGTAGAAGTATGCAAATATTTGTATTTGAAGGCCAAAACACCAGCAGCTGAGAATTCCCCTTAAATACAGTTAACAGCAGCTCAAGTGTAAACGGTACCCAGTAGTCTACTTTCATCACACCAGGGGAAAGGATAGCAGTCTAGAATTTGGTTTCAAGTCCCAGCTACACAACCACTAAGAAGTCAGCATGTGCCAAGTTTTCTGAGACATTTCAGAATTCCTCCTTTCAGCCCTACCAGTGCAGTGATACTGCCATTTCAAAAACGAAGCTTGCCACTGATTTGTGGCCCTTTGCCACAGATCCACCTGTCTGCATAACAATATTTATGTAAAGACACTGAAATAATTCAGGCTAAAAATGAACACTTTTTAGTGAGCTAAGATTCAGAAACAGCTAGACAGAACACATGGGAGGCTACAAACTGGTGCACAGGAGGAACTTCTGAACCACAACTTTGCTGCAGAAGCCAATAGATTGTTGAATTACAGACCAAGTCCTGCTAAAAACAAATGTACATTCATTATTACACAGAAACATTAAATAACTCATTGTAAACACCATTTCTGGAAGTAAAGACAAGATGAAGACAGGCAAACAACAGCACTATGTGTTAGGCTTTGGCTGCCAACACAAAAAACCTGAGAATCGCTGCCAGAGTACATACCTCCAGGTAGCTCAATCACATGACATCGTATCTGAAATTAGTAGAAGCCCTAGTGGTAACGGTATCTTTCCATTATCCCAGAGAGGCACTGATGATCACTAAATGATTAGCAATTAATCCCAACTTTACATCCTCTATGAGGGGCTCTACTGACTAGTTACAAAAGAAAGAGCTCTCGTAATCATTGTAGATAGCTCTAAAAGCGTCAGCTCTGTGCTCAGTAGCAGTGAGAAAGGTAAATCAAATTAAGAGCTATTTGAAAAAGATATAGCCCAAGCAGAAAATACATTTTGTTCAGCATCAATGTAGTTTGAGTACCCCATATTAAAAGTCAGAAGCAAGGCAACATACCAAAAAAGACACATAGGTACAACCACACACTTCAGAAGAAATAATTAAGCAAGCACTGACTGCCCCTAAGACATAGACAGACTTGACCTACCGAACACATCTCATACAGGGCACATGTCATTAGTAATCTTGTAATGCACACTGGAGAATTAATGAAAAGCCAGTGACAGGTTTCTTGCTTTGCTCGTTTAAGCAGGACTCCACTTACACCCCCACATTATAATGTTATGGCAAACCTTAATGGTAAAGGTCCATCCCTTTACATTCCACTTCCTACTCTTGCAGACCTGCCTAAAAAGGGGCATCATTACATTTGGCCATACTACTGCGGCTTACATTGCTCTCAGAAGCAGGAAAGAACAGCAACCCAACCCCAAAATCAGTTCTGTTGCTCAAACAACAGTACTATTTATCTAAAAGTACATGCTGTATTTCCCACTCCGGACTTCTCCAAAATGATAAAGTATTGTTGCCTAACCAGTTACTCTGTATGCTAAAGGGCTACTTTTGTATTACAAGTTTGGATACTGCTGAACAACTACTTCTGGGTAAAAGCACCAGTAACTGGCACAAGGAGACAGAATTAGTAATATTTGAGATTATTTTTAGACTGCAAAACATTGTTGATACAAAGGCTGGCTTAATTTTTGATAATTGTCAAATAGTGAGCCCCAATAATAACCGCAATTGATATCTCCTAAAGCAGCTTTCATGAGAATTTGTGAAGAGCTATTTCACTTTTGAATGATAACATATGTTAATCAAAATTAAATTTCTCAGGTAAATGAACAAAGCTCTTTCTAAGCTTAAGTTCTGCATTCTGTGCTCCTGCAAGCACTCAATATGTTTGGACATGCTGACTCCAGGGTAACAGAGTCATTGCCAAAGCCAATGAAAATAATTCATAGAGAGCACTCTGAATAAGAAATGTCCACCTAGGTAATGTAATTATAAAATATGTGTCCACTTAGTGGGTCAAGACAATCAAAACCTCAAGAATAAATCCCTTTGTAGAAAAAACATAAGAGCTGCTTCCATTGGCTTTTGAGGACTTTTGTCAGAGATGCATTTTGTTTGTTCTCAGCTTCCACATCACAAATCCACTGTTACATTTTCCTCTAATTCATAATCTCAGCACAAGAGACCTGCAGAATAAACAAGGTCTGTTACCCTCAATGTCAATCAACTTCCCTGTTTGGCACAGACACTTTGAACAGCATAATAGCTAACTGCTTTTCCCTGCCCCATTAGTTCTTGGTGAAATAATTGGACCTAAAAGATGATATGCACTTTCAAAACCAAAAATTAAGGTTTTTTTCCAAATTTCATTTTGAATATATTTTCTGAATAATCTTTGCAAATAATTCTTATAGTGCACTTTAAAGAAGTACAGCAGATATCATAGCACAATGTCTTGTGGTTAACTGTACTGGCCAAAGGAAATGTCTTGTTTTCTAATGAGGCCCACCTTATCAAAAAACTGGACTGCACACATGCTTACGTGTTTTCCTGAACTGGGACCTGCACAAGTAGCATGTTTCCCTGAACTGGGACCTGCAGGAGTAACATTTATTATTTGCATTTTTGCCAATGAACAAAAAAAAAAAAAACAACACACCACACAACAAAAAAAACCCAACCCACCCAAAACCACAACACCAAAAAAGAAGGAATTTTTTTTTTGCTCACCAGTAGGGGAACATAGATTTACAAGACACTTTTTTTTACAGTGAAAGACGACAGTAACACTAATAATTCTTAGCCCAGTTTATGAACAAAGTGGTGCATAAGCATATGCAGTAAAACTATTCCTTGTCACCTCAACTTATTTTTCAGTAACTAGATTCTACATTTTTCAGTAACTAGATGCTACATGCCTGTATATCTCTCTCAAATTCTTTTTAGACATATTGGGACAGAATTTTTTTTCTTTTTAAAAAAATAGGATTTCATAGTTTCCCTCCTTTAGGGTCGTAGAAGGTTGATTATCAGCTTTAATTGTACTAGGCAGGAACAGAGCTAATAAGCATAAAGACTCTGTCACACGTCATTAACCTTTTACATCACTGTGGTTGCTAAACCCAAGCAGTATGAATAGCATTTGAGGAAGCAACGCTCTAAGTCAGAGAAAGTGAAAACATAAGCTTGCTTATTTTGTGGCTTCTAACCACAAAACTGTGAATACCTGCTAAATAATTTCAGATAGAGCAGATAAATTCGTGACATAAGACAATGAGAGAGTGCTTTGCCAGTAACTCGCTCCCATTTGTACAATAGAAGTTCCATTTAAGTGATTTGGTTCATTTTGATTGCCACACTATGGCATGCAAAATGACTTGCTGGGAAACCATTCCCAGAGCAATCAGGATTTTAAAGTCAGCATACTGGATTCCACCGGCCACCTAAAGGAAGGCAGTATAAGTCAAGGAGCTCAAGTGTGGATTACTCTAGGCATGAAACTGTACTTAGGAAAAGGCTTCCCCCTCCACACTCACCCCTGACCTAGGTCTTTGTTGCTTTTAAAGTTTCCTTGTCTTATTTCCGTCTCTTTTCTCCTTCTTACATTCCACTGTATTGCTTTCACTTTCCTGATTATATTTTTGAAACAATTGTCAATGGGTAACATATGGTTCAGGGAATATATGGAACACCTGATGCAGAGGTTTCCTGAAAAGTATTCCGTTCTAAAAGGGAGGTTTTAGTTCCTTATCTCACAGACTAAAAAAAACCAAACCCTACCCAATCTGGGTATTCAATAATTTCAAATTAAAGTGTGTTTAAAAAAAAAAAAAAAAGAAAGAAAATTTCAAAACACAAAAAGATGAATAACAGATTTGGGTGAAAAAAACGTTTATGCCACTTGGGGAATATATTGTATCAGTAACAAGCTGTAAAGTAGTGAAAGTAGTATTCAGGACCCGATTTGTCTGTTTTGCCCTAGTTGGGGGCAGGGTACAAGACACTTTAGGACAAGGTGCTTTTATGTTTTACTTAGTTTCAGGAATTGAGTCGTACCTTTACTCAGGTAGTTATAAATGAAGTCATATATGCAAATACTACATGAGAATGTATTAATTAAATTCATAACTTCATTACATTTTTTCATTGATGTATCACTATATATAAAATAAGGTGGCTTTTAACTAAAAAATACAGTATAAGCGATGAGGAGAACCACAGACTGAACTGATGAAATTACCCAAATTGCAACCTGAACAATTCACGAGACTAGCATTTGAATTTACAGGTAACTATAAAGAGGAAATCATATAAGACAACAGCAAATAAAAACAATGCATGTTAAGTAGTAACATTTTAATAAACCCAGAGAATTGACAGTTGCCCAAGACAGACATATGGAAAAAAAGAAATCAAGAAAATAGGCAGCTTTTTTTTTTCCTCTTTTAACAAAAAGGAAAAGAAAAAAGGCGATACTAATTGCCCCAATACAAAGGAAAGACATAAATAAGAATATAAATAATTTCAGTTTTAGTCATCTTTGCTAGAAATTAAATTCTTCATTGACTTGAAGCATAAGATGTAAACATCTGAAAGTGGAAACTGTCAAATATAAGTATAAAATAATGGCACGAGCATGCAAAGACAGCACCAGAAAAGTGAACAAATAAAGTGAGGTACAATTAGCAAGAGACAAAGGACAAAAAGAAATTCTAGAAATACACTTCAGAGTAAGAGGAGGATCAAGGAAAACTACTGGTTGGTCAGCAGCTTGAAGGTGAAAGCAAGCTATTGACGTACTGTGCCAAGCAGTCTGAAGTGTTTACTGCTTTATTGATAGTTGTTACTAAGACGCTCAATTGTACTCAACTGGTTTCCACAATCAAAAGCTACCAAAAAAAAAAAAAAAAAAAAAAAAAAAAAAAAGAAAAAAAAAAAAAA
>VFFE01007055.1:663083-677350 GCA_008921705.1 Burhinus oedicnemus | reverse complement strand
AGCTTTTGATCTCCAGTAGATTCCTACATCATAAAAGAGACGCAGAGGTATTTTCCTTGCATGAAGAATTCAAGGGTCAAGAATAGGCAAAAAAATGTTTGATCTGATGACCTTACAGGCAACTTTCATTAAAATTTTTCAAGTACTTCTAATAAAACTTTTACAAAGGGATTTGGAGGTTGCATGCATAGCTATAATTAAAGGCAAGGTGTTTCTATCTACAGCACGGAGACAGAGAAAATAGGTCTTTCAAAGATACCAGGAATGACTTTTTCCCCTTCCCCTGACAGTATCACCCTCAGTCAGTGTGACACTTACTCTGTTCCCGAGGCTCGCCCTCCTTCCTTGATATCCAGGCTTTCAAAATAAGTGTTAGCTTAGAAAAGTGCTCCTTTTTAACCTTAGGAAACTAGAAACCAGGACCACCTGTACTGGGTGTTGGTGGCGAGGTGTTGGCAGTGGGGGGGTTGCAGGGGCCTCAGTGAGGAGAGGCCGGGGCTGCCCCGTGCCACACACAGCCAGTTCCACCATGGCCCCACCTCAGCCAAACTGGTGGCGCACCTGGGAAAGCGTATTGGAGAAAGGGCAAAATGCTGCCCAGCAGTGTTTTCCTCACAGGACTGAGGAAAAAAAAGTTTGAGAAACAGCCCTGCGAGCACCCAGGTCAGTGAAAAAGGAGGGGGAGGAGGTGCTGCAGGCGCCAGAGCAGGGCCTCCCCTGCAGCCTGTGGGGAGCCTGTGGTGGAGCAGGTTGTCCCCCTGCGGCCTGTGGAGAGACCAGGGCCACACCGCAGACTTGGATACCTAAAAACTGCGTCAGTCTGTACCTTTGGACAATTTTAATGGGATAATGAATTCAAAAGTTGTATTTTCTATGCAGCAACAAAATCAGCAGATTGCCTGATGTCATAACAAATAATTTAACCAGCTCCTGGTCAATCACTTGAAGAATTTTATATTCACTGGGAATTTTAATTTGCTTGTCAGAGACCTGTAGTCATTTTCTAATGCTGCCAAAAAGGTGTCTTGGACACAAAAATGTTCAGGTAAAATTGTATTTGGCAAATGTATTAAATCAGTGTTGCCAAGAATACCTGGCATCCATTGAACGCTCAGTGGGGAAGGGAGTGTTGTGGTCAGTTCATGACAGTCCCTCTCTGCTGCTCCTTCCCCCTCACACCTTTCCCCTGCCCCAACATGGGTCCTTCCCACAGGCTGCAGTCCTTCAGGAACTGCTCTTGCATGGGTTCCCTGCAGGCTGCAGCTCTTCAGGATAAACCTGGTCCTGAGCAGGCTCTCCACAGGCCACAGTTTGTTCAGGGAAAATCTGCCTGCTGGATATTCCCTGAACGTACCTCACAAGTGCTAAACAGAGAAAATTATATTGTATGTTTAGCTGTTACTGAAAAGCAAGGTCCTTTATTTTCTGTCATCCTCCTCCACTACACTGAGACAAGATTTGACAACGTGTAGACCTAGTAGATTATGGTCTGAAGTAAATCCCACAAAGACAGCATGCATGCCAGGGCGTTTATCTTTTCCACTTTAGCCTAGAAACACAGAATAAATATATATATATATATATATATAGTCTCCTGAAAGGCTGAAAAGTCCAAGTGGTAGTAATAGGCAATCCCAATGGCTTGGGATGCTGCCTACAGATGGTGTGCTCTCACTCTGAAAATCAATTAGGGAAGAGAAGGGTCTTTTTGCTCATTATGTTTGGATTCACTTGAGATTCTTTAATAAGGAACACTGAAACAGAACTTGGCTTTCTCGTGTGCACGAGATACAGGAATTGCTGGATGAAACTTCAGCATATATAACATTGCCTTAAAAAACGATCCCTGAATGGTTCAGTACAGTAAGCGAAGACAGATCAGAAAAAATAGCAGGACCATTTCTGACAAATGGGAACAAATCAGAAAAGTGTACCTCCCTACTCAAGCATGGCTCCCTGTAATGTATAAACATAGTTGGGGCAATTAATAATATTTTAACAAAAACAGGTTGTAACTGGGATTATACATCTTACATAGTAAATTGTCAGCAAATATTTATCTGTGCAAAAACATAACCTCAAAAGTATGCACTTCACTATATAGCTAAAAATTTAGGCACTGTAGTTTGGACATATACCAAGAAAAAATTGAATTAAATTGGAAAAAGATTAAACAATTCTGCTTGTTGGACATATGAGAAGTTTTAATAACTCATAAAAATTGTTTTTAATTATAAAATTTAAGAAAATGCAGATATACTTAGTCAGCATGGTCCACTGAATACAAAGTGGTTCTAGGCCTGGACCCTATCCTCACTTCTGTCTATAAATCACTTCTTGTCTCAGAAGATACATGTAGATTGATAAAATTATTTTAGGTACACAGACCCTCAGTCATCATATCTGTGATCTGAAAACAGCATTGTAGATCAGGAGTTTAAGCTTCTGAAATACAGAGAAATGGAGGGGTTAATCTTTTATCTGAATATATTTCTACAAACATTTGTTTGTTAGGTACTGATATGAAAGTACAAACATGGCCTGCATCCTATTTTCTAGTTCACTGTAGCACTAAAAATAAATGAGCAAAAGTTCTTCCTTCTGAATATATAAATGATTTACCATATGCGATTTATAACAGCCCCCTCATTATAGAGGATCTTTGCACCATATGATGGTGCGTATAAGAACAATTAAAGAAATTCAGAATTCTCAGTATTTTCTTTAAATGAGCTGACTGGTTGTGAAAGGTGCTGGACTGACAGCTCTGATAAGTGAGTCCTCTTGCTTCTGAATTGATACAGTACAGAGAATAGCAATGCAATTTTCATTCACACTCTCTTGGGTATGTAATTTATCCCTGACCTTGAGAAGTGCCCGTTTAATCATTAGCCTCTTTACTGAAACTGCTAACAAGAAAGGCAACCATAGTGGCACAAGGCACCTGTTCATTAGGGAGTAGACTGAGAAAGAGCGTCAGCTCATCACAGCACAGAGCACCATGTAGAGAGAACGGGTGGTTGATCCTCCCCTCTGCGACTAACATCACTATTGTCTGTAATATATTTCACACAGTTGCAAGGTCACATTTTCTTTGGTTGAAAGGACAGAAATTAAAACCTTCTTCTAAAAGTTAAGGTAATTAAGGAACCTATGGCAAGAAATACGTGATCATTTAAGCACTCTGTATGTTCACACTGTCTGCATAAGTGGCAATGAACTATGAAGTTCTTCACAGATATGTATTCTTGCTGTTTATAAGACTGAAAAAGGTATGGGACGTTTGGTTTTGTTTTCCTGTTTAGAAGTATATGGTACTCTTTCAATGTTTGATACAGTATTCGGGGAAAAAAAGCCCTACCCCAAGTCATCTGTGTTTTGCTGCACAATTGAAAAAATACTTTATTAATTACAGAAGGAGAAAAAAAGCTGGAACAGATATGAACAAGTTACATGCAAATTTGTTGAACAGATTACTCTGTTGTTCAACAACAATGCACAATTTTAATCTCAGGTAAACAATTTCAGTATTAAGAACAACAGAATCTACATATATTATAAAGGGATGTTTAATAAGGCATAACAAGTGAGAGCCAGTCTTAAAATTCTCATCTGATGGTAACTGTCACACAAGGAATAAGCATTAAATATTTCTGCATATCTTCTTTTAATTCAGAAGAGATAAGGGTGAAGAGGCCAAATACTTTCATACATTAGTGATGAAAATAGAAGATGAAAGGGAAAAAAGAAGAAAGAGGAAAGGAGGCAGAAAAGTGAGACCTTTTAAAATCCAAAGTTAGATTTAAATGTTATCTATAATCTGGGTGACATGAACACTGTGATACGAAATTTATCATGTGAAGTGTCTACACACATTATTAAAACATTTACTTCCAAAGATTTTTGAAGTGAAAGCTTCAAATTTGAATGTGCATGGACAAAACAGAAGTAAAGTTTTCTGGGTGCCATTTTTTAATTGTAGGTGAAATTCATACTCTGTGTGACTGCAAAACAAAGAGTAGGCAACACTTGTTGTAGGATTCTCAACAGAATTTTTATTTATAGTCCTCTTGGGGAAAATGTACTGAATAATGGTATTTCACATTCAGTGTCTCCTGCAAGCTGCCCGTGTTGGAATTTCCCTTCCTGAAAGCACGTATTTGATATCTGCCCTTCTTTTTTTCCCCATGCTTATTTATGTGTGTGTGGTTTTCCTTTTAACCCCCACCTCTTTTAATTTAAATAAAATTCTAGGGAAAAAAAAAAAGAAACAGAAGATCACAGGATGTGAAGATGCCATTCTGGGAACTAGCAAGCAGTCTCAACAGTAAAAGAAGCCAAGTGATCTTTCAAGTGGGCTATTACTGTAGTTGTGGGAGCAGAATAATGAAACTGAACAGAATAATTGGCCTAAATATCTGGTTAGAGGGCTGGTACAGAGAAAAGAGCATGAAAGGCTCTACTAAAACGACAGAAAGGTGGGTGTTCCTGCAATCAGCACAGGAAAAAAAAAGCATTGGAGAAGTCTGTAAACTGAAGAAGAGGGGGAGGGGAACCGTTGGAAAGAAATCCAAGCAGAGAGGGGTAAAAAATACCCACTAAATCTGAAAGTCTAAAGGAAAAGAAAGCAGTTGATTTTATTTGCTGACATTCCAAAGATGGCAGTTGGGAAACAGCAATCAGAGGTGCAGTATCAGGAGGTACACACTGTAAGAGAAATACGGGTGGCTCCCGAGATATATGTAGGAACACTTTTATATATTTTTAAAACAGGGACAAAGACACAGGTTGGCTGAATAGTCTTGTATAACGAGATATTATTAAAAGAGGGACTTCAGCTATCACTGCAAAGAGAAAGTAAACAACCATCCTCTTTAAACTGGCCATTTCCATCAGCTGAAGACTTAACAAATGACTTCTGAATAGAAAAGCAGTGAAATCAGTACACTCAGATGTTACGACCGTCCACGTTCAAGTCAACACTTTATTAGATTAAAAAACAACTGAAGATACAAGATCTAGTTTAACCATGCTATGTATCTATGTATCAGAGATTCTTACAGTTATTGAGATGAAGGATTAAGCTACTAGCGTTTTCCACACCCTTACTATGTACTTCTGAAAGTAACTCTAAGTTATCATAAACAGTCCAAACACAAATATATCCTATTTACAGTTCTGATGACAGAAACACAAAATACAGTTGATATTCGTGTTGTTAATGAATGATGATTAGAATGACAGCATCAATAGATGATAATTACAATGACAACATCATACTTCCAAAAAACTAGAGCAAAGTATTTTATGTGTAATTAGCATTCCAAATTTTAAGTGACATATCAGAAAATAAGTGGCTTTTCATAGGCTGGTTTGTATTAGAGTTCTTTAATATACAGATCAAGAGCCATTAAAAGGAGTCCTAGAGTCTTCATAAATGCAAGGACCATGAGAGTGCTAAGGACCTCAGTACAGAAAAAGATGGCCCAAAAAAGAGGAAAACTACTGCAAGTTTCAAGCATTTCCTAACAAACCTGTGAAACTGGTTCATTTAAACTTCAGAATGTCCAGATGATATTTTGAATTCTAATCCATATGTTAACAGCTAAATAAAAGCAGCTACAGGAAAGTGATTAACAAAAAAATATGTGTTAATAACATAAATAAGTTGAGAAGGAAATATATTTCTAGGTCAAGATGTAAAATATACAGCAAGAGGTAGTATCTTTAAGTAGACCAGCTGTTATGATTGGGAGCAAAAGACACTGGGGCACAAAAGACTTTGCCTAAAGCACACATATATTCCTGAAGGCATCTCTATTTTTTGAAATTCTTCCAATAAAAGATATCACTGCTTTCTATGAAAAAAATTGCTTCACTTCTATCAACAGATGATGACAGCTACAACAGTACTACTAGATTAAAATAGGTGAGTGACCAAGCAGCCCTCTCTTGGTAAACAGTCAAAGCTAAGCATTCAACACAAAGTACAAACCTTCTTTTTAAATTCATAAAATAAATCAAAGAATTAAACAAACCTATGCTGTAGCCATTTAAAATCTTACTTCCCAGGTCTTCTGAGCTGTTAGGTGCAGAATGCATCACACAGTTACATGCAAGCTAAGAATGAACACAGAGTTTCTGGTGCACATATGTCTCATGAAATCTAATGCAATTCACTTAGAAAGGATGCCATGACAAATAAAATTGAAAACAAAATATAAGGAAAAATCATGTAAGACCATTTTTGCTTTACGTCACTACAAATAGAAGGAAGGCAGAACACTAAGTAAAGATCCTTAGTGATAGCTATGCAACATCACTTTTGTTTCTTAACTATAGCTTCAGTAATAATTACAATGTTAATTTTCTCAGAGATATGGCTCCTGTTAGACAACTGCATTTATTTAAGAACAATCAGAAATAACAGAAATAGCATCTGGCTCTCTCCCTTTGATCTCTTTTGGTTTCCACATGACTAACTAACTTCTGCTGTAGATTAAAAAGGATACACACAAAGGACGACATCACTTGAACAAACTACTACCATTGTTATTATGATATTTTTCAGGCAAACACACTTCAGCTGCTTCTAATGACTACTCTTTAATAATCTATCCTGGCAAAAAAATAACAGAAGTCTCCATTTCTAAGAATTTACAGTAATTATCAATAAACAGTGCTTCAGCTTGCAAGAAACTTATTCACACAGAGAATATCCAGTAAGAATCCTACTAGATAAAACTAATTAACAAGATACATGTCAGAAATAATCAGATAGTAACACTAAGGCTTTTATAAAAACATATTTTTATCACTGCTCATACTACAGTGGCCTCTAGAATTTTCTCTGAGATCAGGACTCTTATGTTAGGCAGCATACAAACTCATAGTTAGATATAGCATAAAAAAGGTCTAAGAGTAGAAATTTAGGGTAGAAAGACAATGGGTCTAATATAAGAAACTATTTTTCAATTCAGTGATTATGGTACAGGACAATCAGGATGAAAATAAAAGAAAATTTATTCAAAGCCATTGTCAAGACTTCATTTAGAAGCAGGACAGCTAATCAAGCTGTGACTACAAACTACAGAACTAAACATGAACACCATGAACAGAATGGAGTGGTTAACATAGATTTATTTTAAAGAGAACTAATTCCAAAGGAAAAGACATTGGTGTCAGAGGAATAAAGGAACGATATAGGGAAAAGTTGAGGTGATGCATTTTCACACATATTCCTGGATCGGATTTATTTATTTCATTCAATTGCTGTTGTATACTGCATATAACTCCTACAGTCTTTTGGGCAACCCTACCATCTTACATGCATCCTTCACACTACTATATTCCCAACATCCTGAGGAAGCTATGACTTTCCTATTTCTCTAATTTTTCATGCAGAGAAACTATGAAAAAAAAGAGAAATCCTAGCTCCATTAAAATCAATCCATTAAGACAGACACAACTATCACTGACTTAAATGGAACAAGAACACCACCTGAGTGGGTTGTTCAAAGTCATATACAAATTCTGTGCTATAGCAAAGAACTGAGCATCACTTTCAGAGTACCCAGCACACACATTAGTAACTGAGCTTACCTTCTTTTTCATAGCTAATGGCTGCCCTAAAAAGCTTTCTGGTAATACCTTCAGCTTAGAAGGCTGAACGGGGGGCGGGGGAAGGTTACTTGGCTGAGAAGAGAAGCAAACAAACAAAACCCAGCAATAACCTGCACTATAGCTCTACTGACTGCCTACCCTACTGTCATGATTTCTCTTGTTAAAAGATTCTACTTCCCTCTCAGAATTGCCGAGGGTTACAAACAATAAAGCAGTTTAGTAAAAGTAATTTATTTTACTGGAGCTGGAGGAGCTGGAGCTGGTACTGTGATTGCTTCAGTTTTCCAATGTAGCTAATTGATAGTCCACTTCATAAAAGTAAGTTAAAAGCATGGTATGAAATAATTGTATAAAGGGACAAAAATAATTAATAGGTGTACATTCAGAATTCTGAGTAATGGCTCTTTGAATGACTGTCAGCTGTTTGAACTTCAAACCATCTTAAGAATTATTAACTCCCAGAAACCTGAAACTTGATGGTGCTAAGACTGCACATCAGTATGACACCAGATAACATGAACTTAATCTAAAAATCTCCAGTTTACCTCTACGGGGTTTGTGTTAAAGGCTGTATGCCCTTAGGCAATAGTGTGACCAGTACCATCAGAAGGTTTAACTCTGTAGAAATGTGACAGGATCTGCATAAGCTGATAGCTCTACAGAGCCAAAGTCATTCTCTTTCTAACAAAACCAAATACTATTGAAATTCCAAGCATGCATAAAAAAGGCATTTTTAGAGAGAACCTTCCCACATGAGGTTACAATTTCATTCATAGAATTTAAGGCCAGAAGGAACCTGTATGATCATCTAGTCTGACCTCCTGCATTACAAAGTCTGCAGAATTTCATCAAGCCGGCAGTACTTCCGGTTAAAATATAGCATATGCCTTGCTACTGGGCTTATGCATGAAAAGAAACAAAATCAAGATGTGTAGTGGTAGAAAAGATCAATGTTATTATTCATGTACAACATTCCTTTATGCTTATACATATATACAGGAGAAAAAGAAATCACAGACTGAGAGCACTGGTGCAGTAATTCTTACTTTGTAATTTATCAACTTCTTATATATGAGCAGTGCTGGAGAGCAGTCTCTGGAAAAACAAGAAAGTGTTTCATAGAACTGTTATATAACATTGCAGAATAGGATATTGTAAATAATTAATCCAAATGAAAGAACTGGGCGATCTTTTGGCAGGGATTAAACATGAAAAGGACAATGATTGGCCTCTATCTTTTTTGGGGAAAAAAAATCCAAAGATATCAACAGTGACTGTGGAATCACAGAATTTTTGTAGGGCTTTTACTGATTTAGAAGTTTTAAAGTGTATTGTCTCTTAAAGGTACTTTCCAACCTAAATGATTCTATGATTCTAATATATAAAAGAGAAATTAGGAATAGTTATGTAATTGTTGCCTAGCTCCTCTCTTAAAAGGACAATTCATTATGGTATTTCAAGCCTAGCAGTTTTCACTCAGCTTTAGAGATACATCGATATGTATCTGTGCCTCAAAAGAAATGTTTCAATAAAAATTAACACTTTGTCTCAGGCAAAATTTTATTAAGGTTCAGATTAAAACCAAGAACATCTCTGATGACTTACTGCAACACAGTAAGCTGGAACACAAATGAGATGCTCAAATACATTTTAAAAATTAATAAGGTTCTACCTGGCTAAATCAAGTTATTGCATAAGCCATAACTCTACTCATCAGAAGTCCATTGTCATCCACCATCACAAAGCAGTTTTATCTTCCTGACCCTTCAAAATACTGAAAATCATCCCTGTAAACAAAAAGTGAGAACTTCCTCACAAGACTTTTTTCAGGGTTCATTTAGTTTTGAAACCTTTATTGCGAAACTCATGTAAAACTTTTACTGGCTAAGCAGATCATGTAGGAAGTTGCTTTGAAGAGCCATAAGCCAGACCCATCTCTGTCCAAAGCCTATCAATTACTATCAGCCTGCCACCTGGGCAGGGAATCTGGCCTGCATTTTTGCTTAGCTGAACACACGAGGTTTCCCTAAATCACCAGCTTCACTATCATAAGAACATCTGCAGAGCTTTTTCCACAGACTACAGTTACTGTGGAAGTGATATTCTCACCTTATATTCAGGCTCATTCAGACGGTATTTCTGCATTTCTGGGGTGGGGAGAGGGGAAGATAGGTACTTAAGCTGTAGACCAATGTAGACAACACGTTGTTGCTTTGTATTTACTCAGGCCGTAACATAAACAGCATAGGAGAAATGTTCTCTAGCTGTGAAGTTACTGAAGCTTTAGAGCACGGATGTTTAAAGGCATCTGAGGAACATCTATGATGCCATCTTCCATTACTGTAAAGGTTCTGCAGTCAAAATATACAGTGGGAAGCAAGTAGAGTTTTTGGATATTTTATCTATTGCACACATACTGCTAGGGTATCTTCCTATTTCGGGGCGGGGGGGAAAATCCATCTTCTATTCTAAAAGCCTACGTTAAACATTATTTTAAAAAAAGATAAGGATTCGGTTTTATGCTTCCTCACAAAAACAGAAGCCTTTCTAGTTATTTCAAAGATCAGTTAAAAGTCATCCTCATTTTCAAAGTTCTTAATTTACTTTTTTTTCCACTGACATAATCAGTTGATCCCAAATTGTTCCTTCCACTTTTGCAGAATCTTCAGGAATTTTTCCCTCTATGACTCAGAAGCCTTCTCTGCACCTTCTTCCTTTTCAAACTACTTGCTTCTACCTCTGCTTCACTGTCTCCATAATCACAAATCTTATGTGAAAATAATTCTTCTCTTTCCCAGTATTTTTCTTAGCTCTGTTAGCGAGAAGAGTGCTTTGCTGACCATTATGCACAATTCTCTTTCCTGTTGTATTTAATATGTTCTGGAATCCAGTACATAAAAAAAAAATGCTATGAAGATTTGTGTGTGCTGTGGATACACAAATGGGATGTGTGAGTTATGGGGATTACTCACGAAAGAACAAGATTACAGGGGAATCACTGGTAGTTACAGGGAAGCATTAAGGTACTTGAGACCACAAGTCTCCTTTAGACCTCAATAGGATTTGTATCACTAACACCCTTTGGTGGGGTTTTGTTTTGTTTTAAATACTACTACTAGTAATAGACAACCAGCACTTCATTATAATAATATAGTCTTACAAAAAATTCATCATTAAGGTTCAGTACCTTGAAGTAAAATAGTGTTACAAGAAAATATTCACAGTAGAAACTCAGGAAATTTACACTAAAAATAAATAGAAAGAACTGAAGCTTCTGAATATACTGAAGTTCGTAATTAAAAACAACAACAAAAGATTCTCTCTGACCATATAGTAATACTGTCTTCTCATGTATCTTCCTTTCATAATACAGTTGTAGTGTTACTTTTACATAAAGGTAATCTTGGTTTGCAGTTTTGTTTTGTTTTTCTTTAAACTGCTCTAAGCAGTTTGAAGACACAAACTAATCATCAGCGGCACTTTGGATTTTTTTTAAAAAAAGCAGAATTTCATAACTTTTGATACAGTGAACGCTCTTAGAAACTAACTACTATATATACATTTCAATAATATTATCTCTTCTAAACATACAGATCATCTAGAAATCTGTAGAGTATCCTAACAAACAGTTTAGGTATTGTGTACCTATCTCTAGCCCTGTTGATGTTACCACTAAAAATTCCAGTGGTTTCCGTTCATTTTCAGATAAGACTCAAGTGCAATGCTTTCACATAACACAAATGTTTTCTTTCCAAAGCCAGCTATGGGAAACGTTAACCCCTATTGCACCTAGGTTTCTATCTGAAGAGTGCCAAATTTCATGGATTTGGCAGTCTTGCATATGAGCTCTGTAATTAATTTTATGTACATGAAAGCATAAGCACGTATGGGTACACATTTTCTCATCTGTTTCTTTTATTTAACAAAGACTGTGATTCCATGAAATGAAGGAAGAAAATTATCTTTTGTGCTGACTCACTGTAACAGTAATAGAGATCCAGACCAGTGGTTGAAGTGATGCTGAAGAAAAACTGGCTGCTTGGCTCTGTTTTGCACAGCACTAAATATTGCATCAGCATGCACTACTCAAAGGACTCAAAGTTTCATCTCTGAAATAAAAAAGTACAAAAGCTTATAACCTCTGCTGCTTTTGAAGCTTTCCCACTATGAGAAAACTGATAGTGAGGCTATCTGGTGTTCAAATTCATTTGTAAAGTGAATAAGCACTACCACCACCACCTCACACCATTAAGCACATCACAGGGAAACCCTTTTCAAAAGAAGGTACCTGGCATTATTTTAAAGTAAAAATAATAATCATCATCATCATCCCTAACTGAAGATGAATAACGAAGGAGGAACGCACATAACATTTCACAACAAAGTTTTGGAGATGCTCTACTTTCCCCGTTAAGGTCTTAGATTCCACTCACCAAACATTTTTTTATCAAGGGCTAAGAGTTCTTGATGGTCTCTTTCATCCTCTTTCTCAGAAGCACAGGAATTCATTCAGTCAAAATTGTTTTGCATTTCCAGCAATGCAGAGAATCGTGCAAATAGTGTGAATTGTTACTTAACCTACTAACAAACACAGCCGATAACAGAATGAGATACTAAACTGGAGACTGACAAATTACATTATTTTTTCCAGTGCCAAGTCATGTTCCAAAGCAGACTGGAGCTGGTGCAGACATGCTCCTTTCAACTCAAGAGCTTTTTTATAGAATTTTTTTCAATTTGTTAATGCCATGCATTATTGCCATGCACTAATTTTGCATGCGCTTAAAATCGTGTTCCTATCAACTCAGTGTTTGCCATTCCAAGCACAGTCACTAGTCTTATTTTATACTCCACGGGCTGCATACAGTTATATCTCTACAAGGTATTTTAGTCTATGACAGCTATTAATGCTGCCTCTTCACTTAGCTCCAAATACAGTGTGGAGTTGTACTTTAAATCATTACAATATGATCAAACATGTCAAAGTTAAAAATGCATTTATATTTCCCAAATCAATTGCAACTGAAAATAATAATAATTTGGCAGTGAATACAATTGTTTTGGTAATGTATTCTAGAAATTTCAATATTAGTCCTGAACAAAATTTTCCAAAGCATATTTTGTCCATTTGCCCATCCCCCCTTTTGCACTCTAGTATTCAGTCAGATTGGTGTGAGGCATCTGTAAAAATTATCTGCAATCTCTCTAATGACATAATACAGATAATCCAGCAGTTATTTTCATGAACTGCAGAAACAAAAGCAAACACCTATCCATGCTGCACACTAGTGTGCATTTTTGCCATCTCAAGCACTTGATATGGCTTTCAGTAGAGTTGCAGTGAGTGATATTTCTAAGTGCCATTTGATGGAGAGTCTGATCCTGGTTGGTTACAGTAAAATATAATCTGAAATAGAGGTTTAGAACCGTGGCATATTTTTAACTTCCTGACATATGCAGCATAGTCTGCTATTGAGGAATTTTCCTCTCACTAAAGTGATGAGCAGACAAGGCAACACTAATGCTACTCCATGCTTTGCTCAGTGGGAGGTAATGCAAAATCAGTGCAGTGGCAAATATTATATTAATAGTGTGGTGCTCCTTTTCCCTTCCTTCCCCCATCTCAGTTTCAGAGTTGGAAAGTGATAATATACAGGACAGACTACATTCTTCTTCAAGCAAAAGGAATGAAGAGAAATCATTTGGTAAGTGATCGCTAGGAAAACAGAATTTACTACAAATGCACTGGGCTGATGGTAAATAGCTGACATCTGTATTCAGTACAGTGCTGAGCAGCTACAGCCAGTGGTATAACCTGTTATATCAACACAGGACCAAATTCGTCTCTCAGTTATACTGATGTCACAGAGAGTCCTCTAAATTTATAGCTGGTGTTTCTCTAGCTCTATAGTTGATGATACCAACATATCAGTTCATTGATGCTGCACTTACTATGATGCACTTAGTAAGTATGGATATATTTAGCATCAAATACGGAGACAACCAAAAGTACTCTATACTTACTGACATATGAAACACAGTAAATTAACATCCCCAATTAGAATAGCTGCAAGTTTAAAGCTTCTGTTTCTTTGAATACACTTGATAAAATAACGTTACAAAGGGCATACACATTTTAATTACCAAAAACATATGAATTAAGTGTTGCAAAAATAGATTATGTAGGTATGGGAATTTAATTACTGAAGATTTCTTCAAAGATTTTAATTAATAAAAATATTTCTCACCACATACCTATATGTCTATATCTAACATAGATTGTCTTTGACTCTGAAGACTGTATTCTAGAAACAACACAGATTAAAAGTAAATATTGTGAAGCAGAGTTCACAGCAAAATCATCTTTATTTTTATAAATGTTTTTGTTGGACTGCAGCCCGTTAATAGGCAAGCCCAAACTCAAACTTAACTAGATATCATTAGCAGGATATTACAGTTTGCATAGCATTAGCTGTATGACAAAACAATCCCTTTACCCATATTATGAACTGATCCTCTTTTTATTGAAAAAGAATGCTGGCATGATGCATATAACATATATGCTCCCCCAGAAAAGGAGATGATGCAGAACCACAAAGTTTGAATGCAAAAATACTCAAAATGCATTTTCTGGGTACCTGATT
>VFFE01007055.1:650583-658083 GCA_008921705.1 Burhinus oedicnemus | reverse complement strand
TTTGCCTTTCATAATCTGACGGAAGCAAATACTGGTTTAGAGGTGCCAAAGTGAGGACAAAGGTTACCTGTGCCCTACTGCAGCTGCAAATGCTCTCTAGGCATTGGTGTGTGGCTCCACTTAAAACACGTGTACCCGCCTCAGATGGAAACTGTGGGATTCCCTGAAGGGACGTCACAGTCAGGACCTGAAGGAACATTTCAGGTAGCATTATAAGGCAAGCCTAGATAGACCTCAAAAAATTTAGTGACTTTCTCATTTCACAACCAGGTAAAAGACCCTGAAACTAGAGAGGGTTTGCATGTCAGAGCAGTGCCCCTAACCCACTGAGTCGTTCCAGCGTGAATCTGCAGTTTGCCAGACCACTTGTTATGCACAATTCCAGTGTAACAGTCATTCAACAGACTTCCTATTAATAGCAGGTTATGTAGACTCTTGCATGCTCCTCATTGGGCCCAATTTCTTTGGGACAATGAAGTTATATACAAAAGGGATACTTGAGCCAAAACTTTGTCAGCAATAAAGCTGAGAAGCTCTCTTCTCAAAAGGATAGAAATTTCCTTACCTCCTTTGAGTTCAAGACCAAAATGAATACCTATTACTTAACTTTCACTGTCCTTCATCAGCAGTATCTTAAGCACAAATTCAAAGAAGGAAAAAACCAAAACCCACCCCAAACTTGCACTATATATTCTGTCAGGAGGTATTACATTATGCTATGCTACACAATCCTACCTTTTCCATCGTGGAAGGACAAATTCAGATCCTGTTTTATGTATGACAGACAGACATGAATCAGCCTGTGCAATGGATATAGTGAGATGTCCCAGAATGAGGCTTGTGAAATTAGTCAGTGATGAAGGAAATGCATTCTCTGACATTTGAGATGAGGCTTCAGAAATATTTACTGGAACCAAGAAACAAGTCTCTGTCTCTCCCACAGGCCACTGGCTACAGCTTTCATCTGGAACACAGGGGACCATGACACAAGCCGCACACCTGGTAAATAATCGAGGATTTATACGGATTAGAAACACTCCTAAACAAAAGCTCAGAAGGTAACTGTCCCAATGTCAATACCCTGAGAAATGGTGCACTTGCCGAAGATGTGAGAGACGAGCAGAGCAAGTTTTCCAATTTTGTGCTATTTTTCCTGCCTTTGGTGACCACGTTTACCACTGGGTTGTCTTAAATACTTGATTCGGCTTGCAAAGAATGGTCTGGTAAGGCCCCACCTCCCCCATGTCCCTACTATAAGGAGAGATTTGGAGGCGTCCCTAATCCCTTCCCCTCCTTCCCAAACGAGGTGTTTGCAGAAGACCTAGACTACCCTTCCAGCTTCTCCCAGAAAAAAACCCAACAGTTGATGTGCTGATCTCATCCTACTCCCTTTCCACTTGCTGGCAGAATATCACTACTGAATTGGGGAGAGCAGGATATGCTTTGTGCAGTACCCTTCACTGGCTAGCACTTTCTTCCTAAGTGAAATCCACATAAACTTGCATGTTTCAAGAAAAAAATAAAAAAAACCAAACCACAGTCAAAAAACTTACAACATTGCAGACACATCATATCCTCTGTTCCACATACGCCAGTCTCTCAGCAGCACTTTTATTAAATAATCCTACCAAAACAGAACAGTAAAAAGAGTAACGCATAAATTATTTCTTGTCCACTATGTATTTACAGGGTAGCGTTTTCCAGGCTTGGCTTCAGTTAATTCGATGGCTGTTTGGGTTAAAACAATCTTTGCATAATCCCTGGGAAGTTTTCCTTCTTACCATCTCTAAATATGGCCGTATGCCCTCTGATCCTTTCAACTATATCCCCACTTCAGCAAAAGCCTCCCTGTTCTTTGCTGTGTTTTTTTTATTTCTTTCTTGCTCTGTCTACAGTCTTGAGTCTTCTCTCCCAAAGTCAGTCAGCTGCTCTTAAAGAAAAGGAGCAATCTCCCCCTTCCTCTTGATGGTTCCACCTAATCCAGCAATTCTTTTTAATGCAGTGTAACATGCAAACCAAGAGCAAAATGCAAACCCAACACTGCCCATTACAGCTTCCATCATCAACCTGTGCATTAGTTTCAACTTTCAACCTTAACATCACCAACAAAACCCTCCGCTCTCTCCTCAGAAACACACTTAATGTCTAGAGAAAGCTCCTTATAAACCAATGGCTGAAGAATGACATTAAAGCTTTCTCCTACACTAGTAGCTTTCTTCTTCTTGTGCCCCCTCACCTTTTGCTATCTGCTCCGCCCAAATCTTCCTCGCTGGCTGACAATATTGGCATTTCAATGGTAATCCTTAGGTAGGAGAGGAGCAGATTCTGTTGCAAATCTGAACCTACAGTATTCAAAGGGATCAGAGCCTACCTGATTCAGGCCTTGATCCTGTGATAATATCCATGTGAGGGAAACCTAAGAATCAGGACCTTTGTTTTGAAGAACTATTGCTCACCACAGTTCATTGTCAGTGCAAATAAAGGCTTTACTCTTTCCAATTTCTAGCATAAGCTTGTTTTCCTAATACTTAATAGAGCTTCAAAGCATGGACATGCAAGTTTCAGCGCCAATCCAGGCAGAATACAAATTTCAAAAATGAAGACTCAAGAGTAATAACAATCAACATAAAACCAGAAATAACGTAATAGCCCTAGTAAAAGACATCAGCATTATCTCATTGCTTTTTCCTCAAATAAGAAGTGTAACTCAGGACAACACTGGAAAAAGATGGTAAGTATCAAACTTGACTCTAGAAATTATTGAGACAGAATATATTCACATCTAGATTCTGTATTCCTTAGTTCAGCTTCAGGGAATTTTGTGACTAATTTACTAACAATTACAAACCTTGCCCCTCCGTTATTTTCCAACAATCTTACCTGTTTTTAACTGAGCTAGGAACTCAGACAGTCTCTTGATTGTCACCAGCATGGATATGCTACCTGCCACACCAACACACTTCATACCTGGTGTCAAATTACAGTGAAATCTTGCTTTATTTGATCAAAAAAATCCACAACCGTTCTTACCAAGTGAGAGAATCTCGGTTTATAATTAGTTACATCCACACCATGCTCTAAAAATTATGATTATTGATTTAATGACAAAGTGATGCTACATATACCGAGCTAATTTAGCCACAGGTAAGAGAGTGCGCCATTGTATTCTGGTACAGATACTGAGCGCATAAAAATATAGTAGAATCTCAAAAAGGACAAACGAAAAGAAAAAGAAAAGAAGTGTGACACATATAACTGGCAGACTGGCATAGCCAAAGAAGGTGGAGTATGGGCAAAAAGCAGGAAAAAAGTTTGCAGGAATACCTCTCCCCAAGATACTCTACCTAAACTTTCTTTTTACGATATGTATCTTAAAATATAAATAAATAATGTGCTTAGAAGTGCTTAAGAGATTCTGTATCTTGGTGCCCCAAAGTGAAAGTCTGCAAGCTTTTAACAACTTAGCAGTTCAGCCATGGCACACATAGGAATAAACAATGTAAGACCTGGCTGGCTGCGCATATGATAACTGTGATTTTTCACTTAAACAGATGTTTAACAGCCTTATATAGGCATTTAACAGGGACATCACAAACCTTCTGAAAGCACAACTATCTCTTTCACCTTCTGTCCAGTTTGTGGAAGACACTGTTAAGAGAAAGTATTGCCACATTTCTACAGAAGTGAAAGTTTACTTACGTACTACATACTAGCTGCTTTGGATAGCCCAGTAAGATAAAGCTTCCAAAAGAAAAACAATCATCTCTCATGAGGTATTCAGTAGGATAAAACGCTTGAGAGAAGAAACTACAAAAGCATCGGGGTTTCTCTGGAAAACAGAAAGGGAGCAGTTTAGAAACACAGTAGGCAAAACAAAAGGTTTTGTACTCCAACTGAGAGCATATTTCTTAAACACTCAATCATTTCACCTTCCTCCTGATTTCAAAAACAGACATTCTGCAGAAGGGATAAAAACTGTAGTGTGTCTATTTCATTTGAGCCCATTAGAGCTTATTAATTTTCCCCTGTGAATGATCTTCCACACACCACCACAAGGCTGACCAACAGAAGATCCAGAGGAATAAGCTGCTATAAAATTAACTAACCAGGGAAACAGAACAGAACTCCGATTTCTAAATAAATGGAAACTGATGGTAAAAGAAGTCAATTCCGACTGTATTTGCAGGAAACAAAAATATAGTTCTGGTTCCATGAGGTTTTCTGCATTTTCTGTTCTTGCTTGGTTTTGATATTTTCATGATGCCCAATTCCTGCTTCCTACAAATCAGCAGTAATAACTATTATTTCAGCATCGTGCCCCTGTGTCTATATGGCCACCAACGTGGCGATAAAGCTCTAGCTGTAGTAGCTTGAAGGACCAAGGCTTAAAAACCATGAAACTACCTGTTGTGTAACAAGCACAAGATTAATATTTACGTACAGAACCTGAACAAAATCAACTTTCAGCATTTGGCAAGACTTAAAACACCATTTGCCAAGAGGGGCATCTAGATGACTAGTTTCTGGAGAACACAACCTATATATAGGTAATAATTCCTAAAACTCACGGTTTCAGAAATAATATATCACAGCTCTGATTCTTCAAGCACTTGTTATTAAAGCTACTCAGATAGGTAGGTGTTTACTGACTTTGTGTGTTGAAATGTGCACTGACAAGAACTTAATAGGTTTTAAAACACCCAGTCCCTTCTGCACCGCATACAGGTTTCTGAGCAGCAGGGGAGGAAAAGGGAATAGATCTAGACAAGATTAGAGCAGCTATTTGCAAATTTATGCACAGAAAACTTACTTCAATTCTGATACAGATTTGGAAAGCTTAGTGGCAGCAT
Organism: Burhinus oedicnemus; assembly: GCA_008921705.1. Lineage (NCBI taxonomy): Eukaryota > Metazoa > Chordata > Aves > Charadriiformes > Burhinidae > Burhinus > Burhinus oedicnemus. The sequence goes on along the minus strand of VFFE01007055.1, from coordinate 653,233 downwards.
TTAGATACTGTGGTCAGTAAAGAGATGCAATAGCTGACACCCATCACCCATGCCAAAGTACTCTCGAGATGGGCAGTGCTAAGGAAGGAAAAACAACTGTTTCTCCCTTCAGCTAGCAGAAGGTAGAAGAATATTTCATATATCACATACCTCCTAGAAACACATGGCACTTAAAAAAAAGCCCTGAAAAAAAGACCATACTCAAAACATGTCAGAATTCTCTAAAACATCCTCTTCCTTAGTAAGCATGGCATTTTGTAACTCTGGCATTGTCTTCTTCATCCAAAATAATGTGCCCACAGTGGTGTCAAAACTGGGACACATCTAGTTCTCCTTCAGCTCTGCTAGGGAAGCACAACAAACTGTGGGGAGAAACGAAGTTTAGATTGTCTCATGGAGTAAAAATATATACAACATATTTTAAAGGAATTATGACATTTCATCTTCAAATGCTGTATTATAAATTACTTCATTTAATAATCAAAAAATGAATTATTCCACCTCTAGGGTCAGCCAACAGTCTGGTCCAATTGCTGGTATCATGTACCAAGAACGCCAATCCCTCCATCCCACCTCAAATATTGCCAGCCCTTCCCACTTACAGATAAAAGTTTCCTTTCTCCTCAGTAAAGACGAAATCTCTCTCTTAAGCAAGCAGAGACTTCCCAAGATCTCCCTTTCTGCCTTTTCTTTAAAGGGCTGTCACAGGTGAAGGATTAGGTACCAGTTATTAACTCATTCCCAACCCATGTGGAAGTTTGCACATTTTATAATGTCTGTCCCTTTTCTCTAAAAATGAGAAATTTCACAACAGAAAGAACCCCAAAGTAGAAAACTGCAAAACCCCCTTTGCGAGCAGAGCTACCAGTCCTTCTAGACAGGGACTGGGGAAAGTGAGGAAAGAAATGAAATAAAATAAAATTCCCTTTCAGGATAGTTTTCTCCTGAAAGCCACTAAAATCTGGATCTAGCAAAAGGCTCTGTCAAGACGGAAGAATCAAACCTCATGCAATTAATTACAGGGCAGGAGTTCCCGCCTCTTACTTTATTGGTTTAGATGATACGAAAAATTAAACACTAGTCATGCCCCAGTAAAATCATTACCCCCTTTTTTGCACAGCTCTACCTCCCTTTTTTGACAGAAAAGAGACAAAGAGGAAACCATCTTAAAACCAAATCCTCTTCTACATACAGAGAAACTCTAGTTAGCTGCTGGACCCAGACAGCTCTACAGACTTATTTTCCCCCCTGTAAAACAAACATCTAGGTGTTTTCCACTTGCTAGCTCCCCTTTCCATATCTGAAAAGGTCGTATAGGCTGGTAGGGGCCTTGTGCTCTACGATTAATGGATGTGATTCCTTTATCAAACGTAAGTTTCTTTTTATTTCCATCTCATAAAACACTGGCACAACAGTACAAGTGCCTTAACCAAAACCTTTCTTCTAGCATCTTTAAAAGGCAGCAGGTTATTTTCTTGTAGTGTTATTTGGATGACAGGGAAGGAAAAAGACAGGAGACTACCTCCAAACATTATCTCATAAGACATTAATTCAGGGACTTGAAATTTTAGTAAAAAAACCAATTCAAGCTCAAAATGACATTACGACATATTCAAAGTGAACACAGTATTCACAGAAACTATACAGCAGAAAAGAAAAAATTCTATCTTCCACTGCGAGAGCCAGCAAAATGACAAGCTGCTTAGCTCTCATACTAAACTGCTTACGTGAGGGCTTGTGAGCCCGAGGCCTTTGGCAACCAAAAGCTAGCGGCCTTCCATCACCAGGTCCTCCAGGAGCCCATGAGGGCACTGACACCTTCTGCGGGCACAGAGGACGACACCGAAGCTTTTCACTCCCGCAAACGAAACACCAGTCAGACAGCAGCACTCGGAGCTTTGAGTTGGGACCAATTTGAAGTAGGACCTCATGGCTAAAGGCTGGCACGGTCTCACTGCCCGGCTACTCCCTTTCCAAAGCCCTGGCTTCGGACTCGAACTACAGACAGACAGACAGACACTCCACTGCTGTGCCACACACAACACTGTGTTACTAATAGATGACACTACATTAATAATAATCAAATACAAGCGCCAGGCCTGTAATTCTCCCTCATTTCGTAGTAATCCTCAGCGATCGGCTAACGGAGCTGCTCCCCCTGGCACCAGCGCCCGCCGCGACACCCCACCGCCGGCCGGGGCGGGCAGCACGGCGGGGCCGTGTCCGGGCCCGGGGGGAGACGCACGGCTGAGGCAGAGCAGGCGGCAAGAGCACAGCCCGCAGAAAAACGCCACGGTCAGAGGCGGGGAGCGAACCGCTAGAATAAAAGACAAGAAAAAGGAGATGCAAGAAAAACTACTTTTTCTAAAAACCGATTCTGGTGTGTGAGGAGGCTCTACGTGAGGAACGAACCCGCTCATTTACACCACGAATCAGGCCCGTGCGACACCGTGCTCTGCTCCCCCTGCAGCGCTACTGCCGGCGGCCGCAGGCAGCCCTCTCCCGCCGCCAACCTCTGCCACAACCCGCCGGTACCACCCCCGCTCCGCGCCGCGTGGCTCCGACCGCCTCCAGCCCGAGGGGAGGGCACCCTCCTCCCCCCGGGCACGGTCCCTGCCGGCTGCCCCCGCCCCTGCCCCCGCCCCTGCCC
>VFFE01007055.1:610964-650563 GCA_008921705.1 Burhinus oedicnemus | reverse complement strand
CCCCTGCCCCGGGGCGGTGTCCGCAGCTCCCGCCCCGCCCCGCTTTACGACAGGCGGTGGCGGCTTTGCGGCCGGCCCGGGTGCCGTACGGCGAGCCGGGGCCCTCAGCCAGCTCGGCCCGGCGATCGCCAGTGCGCGGGGCCGGGGCCGCGGCCGCCATGGTGAGTGCGGCGGGGGCACGGGCCCGGCGGGCCTCGCCGTGGGGGGCTTGTGCTTGAGCCGGCAGCTCCCAAGCCCTTCCCCGGGCCGAGGAGCTCGGCTTGTCCTTGGGCCGGCCCGGCCGTGGTGCCGAGGGGCCCGGGGCCGCGCGGGGAGGGCGCTGCCCCACACAGGCCGCGGCGGGGCCGCCGGCTGCTGCCTCGGCCCCGGTGCCTCCGGGAGCTAAGAGGGGCCGCCGAGCGGGAGGGTGCTGCCGGGTTGGGTTTCCCTGGGACCCCACAGCCGGGGGATTCCCGCCGCCGGGGCGCGCCTGGCCCCGGCCTTGCTGGCACTCGGAGCAGCGTGGCCCGAGTAGCTGGTGTTAGGACCGCTTTTCCCCGGTCGTGTTGTTTGCAGCATATGCGCTAGTCCGACCCGCTCTAGAGATTGCCGGGTGGGCTTTTTTTCTTTCCCTTTAATAAATGAGTGCTGTATGTCTTCCCTGTGTAGGCCAGTACGATGGTGGCGGTTGGCCTGACCATAGCGGCAGCTGGATTTGCAGGTGTGTAGATGATGGGAGGACACTGAACACCCAGTTGTACTTACGATTGTCTGCTTCGGTACTGATGGATTTTAAGGTAGTTTAATATCTCATACAGGACAGTCTTGGGATACCCTGTATTGAGAAACATGTAATTAAAGAAAAGATCACAGTTCTTACTTTTTTCTGCCCTCAAAAAGTTTATTCCATGTTCTAATCCACGAGTTACCAATTGCACTGAATTGCTGAATCTTTATGAAACTTTATGCTTAGCCTTGTTCAATACTGATTTATTTAAGGTCGCTATGCGCTAAAAGCTATGAAGCAAATGGAGCCACAAGTAAAACAAGCACTTCAGAGTCTACCAAAATCTGTAAGTTTTTGTTTTATTAGTAGCATCTTTTTATGTAAAAGTTTACTCAGTGAAATAATTACAGACTATTGTCTCTGTATTTTCTTCTAATGCTAAAAACTCTTGTCAGTAATAACAATCTCAGCGATTCTGGTGGTGGCTGACTAATAGAGAACTTGTTTTGGGAAGTTTAAGTACTCATTTAAATAATGATACTCCAACTGGATTTCTTACTACAAGTGCAAAAGTTTTGCAGTATTCTTGCAGACTAAAAGCTCAGCAGCTACTAAAGCAATGATGAGTTGTTTTAACTGATAAACTTACAAATTAGTAGTTTTTTAACTAACATGTTTTCTCTTTCAGGCCTTCAGTGGTTATTACAGAGGTGGATTTGAACCCAAAATGACTAAACGAGAAGCAGCTTTAATACTGGGAGTGAGGTAATAGGAAACTTATTACAAATGATAGGTAAAAAGGAGGCTACGGAGTAACCTAGTTGCTGGACTGGTTTGAAAAGGACATAATTCTCAATGTTTAAGACTGTCCTTTGCCCAGATTCCCCCGGGGAACGTCACCGCCAAGTCAGGCAATATGAGTTGGCCTTTCAGGATTTTCTGTACTTATTTGGGATTCTTTGCTGCATGTGAGCTTGCTTAAAGCTGACTCTAGCTGGACTTCTGTACGTCTGCAAACACCTAGCAGGTTCAAAAGCCACGTACAGGTCCTGGTAAATACGCCGTTTTCAAGAAGCCTTGAGGTTTACTCAGGATGGGGAACAGGGTTGTGCTGTTTGCTTGTGGTTCCTGTCACTGCTGGTGAATTTCAGATAGGTGCAGTGTGAAGGTGCTGCAAACCCACTTCTTGCATGAGGAGTGAATTCATCACTTATTCTAGAACATCTTAGATATAAGTATGGTAGCTATCCCTGCCAAAATTTAAAGAGGCTTAAGACCAAATACACAAATGTATCTAGTACGATATAGAGTAAGAACCATTTCTATTTGAAAGCAACTTCCAACTGTGAAGTTGGTATACAAATGGTTGGTTTTAAATAAATCAAGAGCAAACTTTATTTGATCGTTTTCCTCCAGCCTTTAGGAAGTTGTCCCAGTAAAAATGTTACAACATAGTTCGGCTTGTTTTCAACCACGTTAATGTCTCCCGCTATATTTGACTGCTATAGCAAGTCTTCTTCAGCGTACAGTATTTTGGGAAAACCTTAGAAACCCTCTCCAGGACTTACATGCTACACATCAGTACTAGGAAAAGAAAAACACATGTAAGCCAAAGAGTTTATGGATAAGATAGAGTGCTTGCTCATTCTAAGGCATCCTTTAAAGACCAGGGGGGGTTTAAGAGGTTCCCTTAAGTCAGTTTTTCTCTCTCTTAAGCCCTACAGCTAACAGAAGTAAAATTAGAGAAGCTCATAGACGGATCATGCTTCTGAATCATCCAGATAAAGGTGAGTAAATTAAGTCACGTGGATTAATTAATACATGTTTTTAACACAGATTAATAGAACTGTGTGGGGAAGAAGTGACTTGACATATGACTACCTCAGCTCCTTAAAAAAAAAGAGCCCAGAAAACTCTTGAGTGAAAACAAATTTTAGGGTAACTTAATCCTTATCGTTTTGGAACAGATTCAGCAGGTCAGCTTGCTACTTGCTCTGTCTTCTGTGCCTACTGGATGAAAATATGATTTGTTAAAATGAGACTTAAAATTGCCTTAGTTTTAGATGAAGGACCAGATTATATTTGTGCACTTTATGTACCATGTGAGTTTGCGTTCATTTGAATGCATTGGGAATTCACGATAAATGGCAGGTATTGAGCCTTCTGCGTCTGTTGAAGACACTGAACTATGAAATATTTCTGTTTGTGATAACTCTGAAGGCTCAGAATCTAGTTATGCTTAAACCTAGTAACTTGAGGCGTCTGTACCTGTTCTAAATGCTATTTACTTCACTAAGTCAGAATTGTGTGTTAGCGTTTGGCATTTAACTTTTTAATCCTCACTTAAAAGGTAAAATGGCTTCCTTTGAAGTGACTGTTGAACTTCGTTACTTTGTGCACCAAAATCCAAAATAATCCTTGGGATATGCCTTTCATAGATAATATCTAGCAGAATTTAACTTCAAAATTAACTTCACTGAATATATGCAGAACCGAAAAGACTGCTAGGAGCTTATTTTACATGACCTAAGTATGTTAAATTAAGTTTCAAGTAAATAGAGTAATTCTAGTACTAGTAAACGGTATACATGCTACACACACATGCTACAGATCTTTGCACCTCACTGTCAGTTACAATTTCAGTGCATTTGCATTGTAGATTCTGTTTCAGTATCTTTCTAAAAAGTAATTTGTCTGTCACATTTGAAAACTGCACTAGTCCAATGGTAGAGCAGCAGCTCAGATGCTGGCCCGGAACTAGGGGGAAAGACTTATCTGCAGACTTGTTAGTTTAATGCTTCTGTATTCACAACAAACTTTATGCTAAGTCATTAGTGAGCAGTTCATTTGTGACTGATAAAACTGGAGAAAAATACCACTCCAATAAACCAAAAGGAACCAAAGAGGAATGAGGAATGAGGTGTCTGCGCATTTAGCTACTGCAGTGACTGTGTGTAAACTCACATGGCTTCAGTCACAACGCGGTTTGTTCTTTAACTTGAATAACTTCCAGACCATGCTTGCACTTTTTTTCCAGTGTACTGTGGCGTTATTAACAAGACAGAAATATTTTTTTCATCTGATGTGACGTGAGGTTGTCTTTCTTCTAGGTGGTTCTCCATACGTAGCGGCCAAAATCAATGAAGCTAAAGATTTATTGGAAGACCAAGCTAAAAAATGAATGAGAAAATCAGAGGGTTTGTCCATGCAAATGATTATTTTTCATAAATGGCTTAAGAAGAGTTCTAATGTCAGTCTTTGACTTAATATAAATGAAGCTGGAAATGTGAGGAGGGAAGTATCTCCCTGGATTCATATCTTAATCACCTTTTGGGGAAACGTGTGAGGGAGCGAGGCTTCAAGTTTTTTTATTAAGCAGCAAAATGTGCCACTCAGAAATATTTTCAGTGTAAGAGTAATAACTTGGTTTGACCAATGCATGTTACCAGATACAGGTAGACTTAATGCTGTTACCTAATTTTTGTTAAACTAGCTGTGGTTGAAGTACATGCTGCTGCTCTTTCATATGCCAAAGCTAGCATGGTGAGCCAGTTGGGGGAGGGGGGGGAAAGAATCAAGAGGATTTATTTGCCTGGAAGAACTGGGACAGTTGCGTGGTTGTCTCTGAGTGAAGAAATAAAGTCTAGGAAACAATGTCCTCAGTTGTCTTTGCCTTGTGAAAAACAAGGTTGGTTGAGCTTCTTAAGTGGTTCTGATGGGTCTGGAAGGTCCTGGATTTTTTAGTAACTTTCAATTTTTAATCAATTTTATAGCATTTAATAAATTCCAAATTTGTAATATAACTACTGTAGTTTTATACATTATCTTAACACTACAAAGTTAGAATTCACGTAAGGTTTGCATTTATAGTAATTAGGAAAGAGGAACGTGTTACATAAGCCATTCAGGATACCCGCACTGGATTTATCATGCCGCACGAAGCCAGGGATACCCCAGCAGACGTCTTTGTATCTGAATTAGGGCCCAAGAGTTCTGTCAGACTTCAAGAATCTTGCCAGTCTTCCTGCAACTGCAGTAAAACTCCTGTACAGCACATGTAAGAGTTAACACCCATCTCCTTTTAAATACAATGGATTTCAGAGCTTTCATTTTTCCAGAACTGACAAGCACCTACTCGAGAGTACTACTGGCAGTGGTCTTACCGCCTCTGTGTGAATGCTGGCCGCTGTGTTTCTGTAGACTAGTTACAGGCCGTTTAGTATTACCAGAACAACAGCAAGGAAGCATTCCATGCCTTCAGAAGAGAGGAGCAAATCAGTAACATGAGTATGAAATAGAAAACGTTTAGAACCTATAGCGAGAGGGATAACGTTGCTTTACTACAAAATTTAAAGTGGGGTGAAAAACCAGCTGGAATGTTGCCATGCAGCAGTTCCAGAGTATGCATATTTCAAGCCATATGCAGAATGTTACTGTACTTAAGTAATAATACTGACTTTTTAAACATAGCTGTTTTTTTCCCCCTGTTAAGTTTTCTCCACTCTTGCAGCTGCCTTATCAGGAGCTCCCTCCAGGAGGGAACGTTGTCAATGAGTGTCAACACTTAAGTCCTTAAATGAAGTACATACCCAAACCTAGTTGGTGTAGTAGCTGGAGTCACAGGTGGTTCAGAGTACTTGGTTTTGTCCTTCTGATGAAACAGGTAAGACACATAATTTTTTCTTCAAGTCAGCGCAACTTCAGCACTACCACTTTGACTTCTTACAACATTGCCTTGCTACCCCACGTCTTCACACACACCTGTGTTTTCTGCTCTGCTTCTCCTGCTCATGTGCCTGAGAAGATGGGTTAGTGCATCACTCCTCTAACTTCTCAATCAAAAACTACATCTGCATTAATTCCTATATATGTTAGTCAGGTTAGGTGATTCTCCAAGGTAAGTCTGCTTTTAGACTTGTTAACTGATATTTTACCTCATCACCTTAAAGAATGGAAGATTAGCATGTAAGAAAACTCTTATGAAAGAGTTAAAGGTTCAAGCTGCCTTGCAACTAAATTTCAATTGTTAGTGTTAACAGCTTGAAAACCCTGAAGTCAATAGTAATTTAAATTTCTGATAGAAACAGTCAACAGATGGAAGATCAAAGTTTATTTTCTTTTACTACCAGCATACAAAAAAAACATATTGCACATCAAACAACCAAAACAAAAATAAAAATACTCTACTAAGGACTAACATATGTAGTTTATACAGAATAAACTTTCTGGAAATTGATCTTTTCAGTAGTTCAGGTTATGTCTTAATGGACATGACTAATTCAGCTTAGTGTTAACTAAAGCTATGTTTGATTTTTAAATACTGTACAGTTTAATAAATAAACCAAACAAAGCCTCAATGTAGAACAGTCACTGCCAATGTCACCCAGTATCCCTGCAGATTATGAGAATTTAACAAATGTATTCCAGTGGTCTGCAGATTTTTCCTCTACATACAGCATTTAAAAAACATGTATTAAAACAGACCAGTTTCCAGACTAAACTAATGGAGAAATTACATTTCAGTGCAAAATATTTTAGACTGCATTTCTTTCTAGTATTCCTCAGGTGAAGAAGTGGTTGCATATTATTAAAAATGTAACAAAAGCAGCTAATGCTTTCATAAAGAGTATTATGTTAGGGATCCCCCTCACATCTTTGCCATATTTTGAAAACAAAATAACATTTCCTATAGCCAGCAATTTTGTTTATTTAAATGTTACATATACTATCTCAAGGCACATCTGATGATATATTTATAACACAGTAGGTGTCAAAGTATGTTTAACATATGATTTCTTCAGGATCCCTCCCCTTTCTGTATTCCAAAATGGAGGAACTGAAAGTGCGGTGTCAAGACTGGCGATCCATATTCTATCTTTGGCAAGCTTATACAAGCACTATTTTAAATGTAATGTAGAAGAACTGTAAACTAGGAACTTCAGTTTATGAAACACCATTCAGCACTGCTTCTTCCTGATTATTTCCATCCTCTTGAACAGTAACTTTCTTTTCATCAGGACTGTGCTGTAGTTTAGAAGGCTCATCCCCAGAAGTTGTAGCAGGACCATTCACTGCCTTTTCGGAAGGGCTGTTTTCATCAATCGCATCTTTTGCCTTACAAAAACAAAACCAAAGATAATATAAAAATTCTGTAAAAAGATAAGAGCATGTAATCTCATTCCCTCTGGCTCATGCAGCAACTGCAATAGGAAACAGCTCTTGTCTGTCTGTGCCAGTACCCCATCAGTTATAGCATCCTATTACTTATCTTGTCATTTATAAGACTTCTGTATCAGACACTTCCGAGGAAATCACACGAAGGTAACCCTGAGACAGCACACCCCCTTGCACACACAGAATGTTTTATTTCACAACTTCAATTTTTCTACGCCAATGAAGAAGTTAACTGAAAGGTTGAGTTTTACACCCCTTTCAAATTAGATTTTGTAATCATATAGCAATGGATCTTTCTTACTTTGCTAAACGCGGACATAACTTGTGGCAATAAGTTCAGTGTTACTTTAGAAGTAAAGGAATTCTGCTTTATTCAGTTCTGAATATTATTTTTTATGATACGTAATGCCACTCCGATCCTTCCAGGAGAACAGATCTCAGATCTACAATCTCTGTAACACTAATTCTTTCTAAAATGGTTTGTGTAAGTCACTAAACGTTCTACCTAGTATCCTCTATGAAGCAGTAGAAGGACTAGTTCTCAAGACTCATCCATGGATAATTGCACATTTTATTATGTAATGCTACCTTAGTAAATGTAGTATTTTAAAGTGCATAAAGACTTAATTTGAGCATTACACTGGTTACCAAAGTCTGCAACGACAGTCTATGAGTCAATGTCAGTTCTGTTTACTCTGGGCCATTTTTGCTTTTAATTATTTATTCTTGAACTCAAATGCATTTGTAGTCAAATGAGGGTGATCCAGATGAGGCATTCCTTTACTGTTTTGCTGCAAGGGAAGCAGGGAAAAAAAGGAAACATACATTAAAAAAAAAAAAAAGTCTTCTTACCGTTTCTTTCTTGGTTTTGGCTAGTGTCTCCTTCGGAGGGTTTCTCTGTCTACTTTGAGATTCAGCTCGTGATATATAATCAGCTACTGTTACTGTTCAAGGGAAAAAAAATTAATCACAGTGATGCTCACATCAGAAGTCTCATTTAGCATTAAGCTTCATATGTCTTTTCTGTACAAGTTATGCTACAACTGGGAGACATCTCGCAAAAGGCCTTCACACTTACAGGTATCAACTACATAGCAAGGATCAATTTGTTTCTGTTGTTAAATACAATTTTCACTAAAATCAGTGGTAACATGATGATCTGAAGATGGAATCTTAAAATTAGTAAAATAGTAATTTTGGTCCAAATTAAGTTTTACTGGAAAAGAAGGGCTTTCTGTACTAGGTTTGAAGAGATCAGACTGCAGGCTCTTTCAGCTATTTGTCACTGGGGTTCTATCTAGAGTAGTGAAGAATTTCACACTAATAAAATGAAGGTAAGTTAAAATATGAAAAGAATTGGGGGAGGTTCAGAGTATGGTTTCACTTACGATAAAGCAGCATTCAAATCTTTGTTACTTCAGGCAGCAACTGGCAAGAGAACTCGCCCTCTTCCTGGTATTCAAAACGCAATCCACACAATTAACTCCGGCTTGTGGGTGGTGGGTTAATTGTGGTGTGTGTACAGACACTTGGAGCAGCTCTGTACGAGCGAGCCCCTGCTGAAAAGCGGGCCAGCCGTGTGTGCACTGCTACGGCTGCACTTACTGGATGCTGGCCAGGGGTTTTCTGACCTCTTTTCTTCTTAGCACCTCAGCACATGTTCTTGTGGCCTGGTTCTGTCTTATCCCGCCCTCTTGCAACCACACCGATTGAGAGTCAATTCTATCTTTAGAATACATAGTACTACAAATTTAAATATACACTTGCATCTTTGATGAGCTAAAGCACATTAGAGTTGGCAAGCATTATCTATTGAACAGTACAGTCAATTATATTTAGTATATCATGCATTCAGGTGAACTATTTTTCTGGATTTAGGAATGACTGTGCATGAAACCTAAATCGGAATAGGAAGTACAGCACATGAATTTTCTGTTAAGGTAACTGGACTTCTTACAACTGGGTCCTTGCATTACTGTCAAGATCAAGTGAGTTTCTGCACAAGGAGAATTATTTCTTTAAAAATGAGGTTTTGTACCCAGCTCCTCTAATGTAAAGATGAAGCAAGTTTTATCCATACAGTGTAAGATACCAATTCTTAATATTCATATATGTAGCAGGAAACCAAAATGTATAGCGATGTAAATCAAATAATACAACTAAATGTCTGAAGTACATTGTAAGCATTTGAGCGGGGGGGAGTTCCTTCTGTCTTAATTTCACTCAGTATACACTTAATGAATTTATGAGGAGATTAAATTATTAGAGCATTTTTCACAAATACAGTATAACTACCAATGCTCCTCCTGTTGTATTTAAAAATATTTATTATGCAAACTGAAAATGGTATCTTGAACAAAGACATCAACAGGGAGAAAAATAACAAGAAACCCCCTCGGGGAAATTTTGTTTTGTTCTTACAATACTTAGATTTAGAAGAAAAATATAATAGTTTTTGTAAAGATGACTACCATCTCTTTATGTTGCTGCCTGAAATTGGTTTCTTAGAAGTAAAAGCTGAAATCCATTTTTACTTTTTCTGCCTCTATAAACTCCTATCACTGTTATAAAACTAGAATGTTGAGGAGAAATGGATGACTTTGGGTTTGGATTTTTTAAGGGGGTGTGTGTGTGTGGCATGTTTGGGTTTTTTTTTTCTTCCCCCAAGTTTTAATTAGTGTAATGCAATATGTTTTTTCTTTTTAATCAATTGTTTTATGAGCACTAACAGATCTAAGGAAGACAAATATGGGTGAAGTGTTGAGCCTGTCAATCTAGAAGCCCTTCTGTTACCACCTTACACCATGTATGTACAAGCAATTTCTAAATAGGGCATTATATAGAAAATTAGCTAGTTCACCTTTAACATTTCAAGTGTTAGTACACACAAAAGAAATGCAACAAGCCACAACAACAAAAAATTGGAAACATGCAATTTCATTTAAATTCCTCCTCCTTCCCACCCTTAATTTGTGGATGACTTAGAAATATTCACAAAAGCTAAGGGCTGGTAGCAGCAGTTTGATACAGGCACGGGACCGGCAGATCCCCTGTGAGCTCCCTCGCAGTGCTCTGCCAGGGCGCCCGCACCCGGCCATTCCAGCTCGGGGACTCTCAGCCACTGCTGGAAAGGTGCCGTCACATTCGGTGCAAGTGCACAGATGCAAGTGAGCGCAGATCATGAACCTTCATGTTTGTCTTGATCCGGGACCACTGAACTCAACAGCAGTGTGGCTATTGACTTCAGCGAGAACTGGATCAGAAGCGTAACTCGTATGTCCAAGCAAAAAGTTAGACATTATAAATTAGTTTCATTAGGCAGATTAAGAACTTTTATAAGTTCTCCTAGTAGAAAAAATGTCTTTCATCTTTATCTAGTAGTCTTATTAGTTATTGAGTAACCTTTTTATATTATGCAGCTATATGGAAAAGAGCAGACACAACATTCTCTCATGCTTTTGACCTGAGATTACCCACAGCTCCACTCGAATTACCTGGCTGTCTATCTTCTGCCTGACCCCTGAAGCGACGCCTGCGGCTACGATTGCGTCGCTGGGGTTTTTTGTCACTATCATCTGCAATTGCAAAGTTTACCATGAACTATTTCTGATGATAAAATAAATAAATTAATAAATTCTTCAGCAGTTTCAGCATGGGGCATTTAACATTGCTTCTGTTAAAGAGACAGGCTAAAGAAGACAGGCTGAAAGATAAACAATTTTCTACTGAAAGCATACACAATAATGCAAGAGCTAGATTTTACTTTTTTCCTCTTGGCTTAAGACATTTAGGCATCTGCTTAATGACCTCAAGATTTCATTTATTAAATAAGTAACCATATGTCAAATTTTAGCCACATAACCCATGAAAGAAGAGGTTTTTTTCTACATTGTTAAGCAGATTATATTCTTGTCCCAGTGAGTATCAAGAGAATTTACCGAGGGGAAGTACTTGAGCAGAAGCTGGGTAGAGACAAATTAACAGCTACTTAAGTAGCTTTCCTACACTGAGACTGAGGTTACCAAGGACAAAACAGAATGCTGATCCAGCAGCACTGTTTCTATGAAAACAGCAGTACTGATGGGAAACAACAAGTTAAGTCTTTCGTGTCTCCATCAGGCAGTTTTTACAAAAGAGGCATATGAATATACTAGTGGAGCTCAATAAACAGATTTCATGGCAGAGCCACGGAGGAAGTCTTTCTTTAATCAGACAGCAACCTTTAACAGAACAACGATTTGTCACTAACAAAAATGAACAAGCGTTTCACTACACTTACATGGACAACATTTTTTTCTTAGCTTGTTCTGGGACTATCATCCAACTGTTTACATACCTAAACCATTCTCATTAACAGAAGCTGTGTCAGACTCTGTCATTCCATCCATAAGAACAGCATCTTCATCAGTCCTTCGCCTGCGTGACCTCCTGCGCCGGTTACTACTATGGTGAGATTCACTAGCATCGGTATCCACAGTCTGGTCTGACTCCGTGTTATCAAGCAAGCTGTAAGGGTTGCTGTCTGGATCTTTCAGCACTAAACGAACAAAAAGTTTCCATTTAAGATACTGTAGTTACATATAACCTAATTTCAAGGCTGATTTGAATCTGTGTTTGAAAGTCTCAAACTATAAAGCAACCTTATGGAAAGGTATAATATCCAGAACTACAGCATTTATTATTTCATACAGTTCCTCTCTGACTCTAATCCAACACGGAGTATTCTGAGGCACCACAACAGGCACTTATATTATTTCATGGCAAAGATTTCCAAGGTGACATTTAGAGAACTTTTACTCAAAACTGCTAAATGTGTAAAATATACCTTTCACTTCATAGCAGCGTGGTACTTCTGACGCTATTATAGTGTTATGAATTAGCACAGTCAAATTCTGATAAAACATAAGATACTTGCATGCTATGATTTCTTCTCTCATTTTGTATCTAAACACAAGCTTAACTCAGAAGGCATCCATAGGGAACGTGTTTTATAAACTTTGATAATATCATTATTCTGTGTGTGTAGTAGAGGAAGGAAATGAAGGTCATCGTGAGCAGAAGAAACAAATAAAAACCTAGCAACATACTGTATGACAAGAAACTATCACACAACTCTACTGACATCCCAGTGTATTGAGATTATAATATAAAAATGGAGTATTGTAAAATAGTAAGAGGTTATACAGAAAATTGCCAGGAACAAAAACTAATTTTAAAATACATTTGAAAAACAGTACCAGAGCTAATGGATGACTTGCCACCGCGAGGTCCACCACGCCCACGGCCTCCAGATACACTACGTCCCCGTCCTCCAGGACGTCGTCTATTGTCACGTTGATGTCTGCTTTCTCGGTCATCTTCTCCTGCCAAGGACCAGTCACTAAGTTCATCTTTTCTCTCAGATTCTGTTTCAGAGGGATTAGAGAGCTCAGAGTTTGTACCTTGTACAAGAGGGAAAAGAAAATTGGAAATGAATATGAAATTTGGGATTATATTCTGGTTTCTGATACAGAAGTCTTCCAACCAGCATGGCTGGTTTTTTAACATATACACAAAAATATATATAAAACATATAAGTAATAACATGAGAAATAAAGGCTCAAAGATTGCCAAAACTGTAACGTATGTACACAGATAAATCAAGGATTAAACAGCATTTCCTCTCTTTGTATATACACTGCAGGCATTTGGTGCAGTTTCTAGGCAACTTCTCTGAAATTCCCAAGGACAACTTTGCCACCTTATAGCTGATAGCTGTTGCTAAGCAACCTCTTCTGCCTGTTGTAATGCTGCGTGAACAATTTAACTGTTTATATTAAATGGCGTCCATAATATCCCACCCTCTCTGAGCTAACCAAACCCACACAGCTTTTTACTACTTAAAAATTCCACACCTACTATTTATTTTAAGCATCCAGGAACTCTCCCTACTAACCATTTTGGAATAAAGATATTTAGACCCATATCGTTTCAACATGCAATTCTTGCCATTTGGGGGGCGGGGGGGGAAGGGGAGGGAGGGCACAGAGTTTTCCAAATCATAGTCTGTGGGTATATAAACAAACTTAACAACCTTCATTACAGTTTAGTCAAACAATTCATTGCAGAGTAGTAAAAAACAAAGTTAGAAATATTAACATTATCATCAGAATCAACCTCACCAACATGGCATGATCCTGGAAGCTACAGTCAGTGACAGGCTATAAAATCCAGAAGAGGAACTTGTCTGATTTTGTGACCGAAGCTACATGTAATGATCAACAGTAACTTACTGTATTGAATCAACAGATTTATTATTTTTTTTCTGTTTACTGGAACACCTATGTTTCTTTGTGAAATACATCTATATTCAGATGCAGACTGTCTCCATTTGGGGAGCTGCTGCTGAAGGAAAAGGGAATGTGCACACCTCTAGGGAACTGAATAGCAGTTCCTTGGTAATTAAAAAATATAATCACAATTACCTCACTACATCTTGAACAAATCCAGTCAGTTCTGACCAAATTAAAAAAAAAACTCAGGATTTTGTGCTGTCTCCATTTTAAATTATTTTGCTTTACTTTTCAAAAATACGTTCATAAGATGGCCATGATCACAGACAAGCATTTATTTTTTCTCCTCCTCAATCTGAACAGATAATGCTAATTCCAGATATTTTTTCCACCTGTCTCTTGAAGAGTATCTGTAGCTCTTTCTCCTTCCCAGCTTTGTATGATATAACTACTACTGTTGAACAACAAGATCTTACCAGAGTTCCGTTTGCTCATTTTTTCAATTTAAAACTTAACTTCAACAAGAATGCACATCTAATTAGGTGTTTTGAGCTACGTAAAAGAGTAAAATGGCAATTCTAAATTTTCAACCCTACCTTCACTCAACTATGCTGAACACAAAGAAATCTAGAGACAGTTATGAATTCAAAAGTAGACTGAGGACTCCTCAATAGATGCTCAAGAAAACTCACCGTAACCAGATGTGTAGTTGGGGCCCCGGCGGCCTCTCCCTCTTCCGCTGTAGGATCTGGAACCTTGCACGGAGGACAGGGTGCTCTCGTCAGTGGTATAACCCTTTTCTTTTTCAGGAGCTCTAGCGGAAGAAGGTCTGAAACCCATACCAATCTGACGCAGTTGTTCATCAATCTGGAGCCTTTCCAGTCTTAGTTGTTCTACCTCCTACACAAAGGGAAACAAAAAAAAGTTGCTGATGAAGAAATGTTCTTTCCCCTCACAAAATACCATCCTACATCCAGTATCCTTAAAAACTAGCATTCCTGTAGGGGAGTTAACACCACTTTGAAAGTGACTGCAAATAACAGAATTCACCTATGAGTTCTGCAATCTCCGCTTTTGGAAGAAATGTAAAATCTTTCTCTTCAATTACCATGCTGAAAGACTTCTTTTAAGATGACTACTACCCTTCTTAACTGCATTTTTCTAGTCAAACCACAGGTTTTCTAGTCAAATTTTAAAAAAAAGCAAACTGACAAAGTAACATGATTCAAATTCATTCATTATTTCTGTTAACACCACAACTCCATACAAAGCCAACTACTCTAAATGGCTAATTGTTCCAATACTACATAGTATTTATGTGATCCTATTACAAATTCCATCCTACCCCAACAGAGCATTAACCTCAGAACAACAGAACACTAACACAGACAAAAAAAGTTGTGCGTTACTTTTGAAATGGCACTTAAAACAGTGTTCTTCACAGTCCAGTCCTTTCAACACCAACAGTACTAATGTTGTATGTTGAAACACATGATAATGTATTTAAAGGCCTCCAGAACACCTATGGGCAAGGGGTGGGTTGAAGGCACCAAATCGTAAATCCTAATATGCAGAGGAACAGCCTGTCAACTGCAAACCCCACTGAAGTTGTTGCTCAAAAATCCTGTTACTTCAACCAAAGTTTCCTCTACAGATTCTTTCTTCTGAAATACATTTACCTTTAGATACGCGATGTGGTATTCTAAAAGAACTTGGACATTTCCAATGCTTTCTTTAGTACCAACAAATACAAACGGTACCATTCCCTATAGAAACAAAACAAAACGTCAGATCTTATTCTCAGGAAGAACATTATCATCAAAACAATGCTTTCCGTTTAACTTATAAAAAAATAACAAAAAAAAAATCTCTGTTTAAATTATAAAAGTGAGCTAAACAAGCAAAGACAATAACTGAATCTTGGGCTGCACAGATGCAGTAGAAATAGCTCAGACTGGGGTGCGGGTAGGGGTTTATATGTTAAAGACTTAAGACTGCCCAGTTTTCCCAACAACCTCTTGTGGCAGTTGAGGTAACTTGACATACGGCATTCATATTCCTCCCCCCATGCAACACAATTGCTGTGCATGTTTATCACAGTGGGTGTGCAGAGGCATCCATAGTTTACCAAGAAGTGCCCAGTGGTTAATTAAATCAACTTCATAGGATGAAGCACCTTTAGAAGATTTTATCTTATGTTGTCATATACTTAAAATATGTGAACACTAGTAACACTATCAATCCCAAATCAGTTATGCAGATACAGTACATACAGGAGAGGAGAGAGAAAAAAAAAAAAAAAAAAAGAAAAAAAAAAAGAAAAGACTTGCTTCAGTGGCAGAAAAACTTTCTTGAATTGTTTCAGATAAAATTTACTGCAAGAAGCCAGTCTGAAAAAACCTTACAAATTGCTCTCTTGATATCCACAAAAAAATTGTAAAACTAGGCTCATTAAATAATCCACAAGCATCTACCCTAGAGAACTACCCCAATCACAGACACCACATTTTTGTAGCATGGACATCACCACCATTACAGGTTGACCAGGAGAAAAAAAAAAAGTGCACAAGCCATGAAGGCTGTGTTTATAAACTGTGTAATGATGCAGAGAGCAAACAGTGATCCCATTCTGATGCCACAAGGTAGAGCTTTAACTCATTTGAGTCGTGCCCCTGAAATTGTCACTTTCTGCCTATATTTTCCTACATATTCTTTCTTAAAAGATTCACCGTGACTGCTTTTGAAAATAAAACCCTAATCATAGGAAGAAAGAATGAAGTACTTACATCTTCACGAGGCAGTTTATTTTCATTATCTCCTTCAATTCTCACCCTGACGACTCCAGACTTGTCTACAATCTCCTGAATCACTTTTCCATTTTTTCCAATAACTTTTCCTTCAGAGGGCAAGAATGGTTAATTTTGCACCCGTGTGCAGAATATTTTAATGGGTTTCTTGATATTTTAAGTTATGCGTAACATAATTATAACAGCCACCTGACTCTCCTTTACTGTTCACTTTGTTTCAAAGTTTTCTCCTACTTCACAGAGGTACAGAAAAAACCTAAAGAAAAGCCCACAACTGTGCCAGAAGAAAGAGGTGAAAACTTTAATTTTTATATATATATATGCCTAGAATGACAAGTATGGATGAAAACCACCACTACGCACAAGTTTTAAATAGAACCAGACTATGACTAAAATGGCACGAGGGTTTTGCAAATGTCTATTTTAAACTTATACATCAAAATTATTTGGCCCCCTGACTCCACATGTACCCTCATTCAATCTCTCCTGGCATTTTGACAGGCATATACAATATATATTTGTTGGGAGCCTCCTAAAAAAAAAGTAAATAACTACATAATTGTTTTCTGAAAATTAATTTTAACGTTACAAAAATGAGTATTACCCACACTTCCCATATTACCTTTAAAATATTTGAGATCACGTGTGATATCTAAACCAAAAGGTTCTTCAGAACTTCTATGTTTAAATCTCAAAAAAAGTGACTCCTTTGCTCCCTTACTAAAAGGTGTTAGCTCTTCCTTAAACTAAAGTTATGCAGAAATATTTCTTCATCCCAGCTACAGATATCTGTCACTAAAACACATTTATGCTTAAATTATGAGTAAAGGAAGGCAGAACCTCTGAAAAAAGGGTGTAACAGCCAAAAGTGTGTGACAGAATACTCCATGAAGAACATTCTTTACAGCAGATATAAACGCAATCAAAGTAAAGTGCAAAAAGCATTCAAAATTGTTTCTTTTCCTCAACAGTTAAAATAGCTCAGCAGGGGTTTTTTGTATCTTTTTGTCTTAAAAAAAAAAAAATCATGCTACAGCTAATCATTCTGTATGCCTACAATTTCATTTTGCACAGTGATCTTGTTACTACTACTAAAATAAACCACACTCATTACAGTGTTGAACATTTTTCTATGGAAAACGGTTAGCCAGTATTTGGGAAAAAGTCCCAAGTAGCTTCAGTACCTGAAACTGGCAATTCAGTAGACAGCACTCTCCTCTCTTGGGACAGAAAGAAATGCATTGAGCATAGTGTGGTATCTTCAATTTGAGTCATTAATGATCACTAAACTTCTTTTAACTTGGGTGTCTTCACAAAGTGTAGCTAAATGTCTGCTTACGTATATGACCCTAGGTGATTTGAACAAGATGTCTGCCTTCGTCATAAATTGGTATTGTAATTGTTTAAAAGTAGCACTTTCAGTTAAATGCATTACTATGACTAGTACCATGATTCCTATATAGATATATTCACATTAGGTAGAATGCTATCCAACACCCCCCAAACCCTCAATGTCTAAAACATTAGTTTTACAGAAGTTCCTAGCTTCAACTAGGTTTGCTGAATGAAATTACAGGAAAAAAAAAAAAAAGTGTGTTCATGTACAAACTAACAATTAACTTACTGAATGGTAAAACAAGCTTTAACATTTAGTAGATCAGAGAATCGTCAAGTTGTATCAGATACATAATTTGCAGAGGTCCTATTAAGAAAACCCAACCTTAACTTGCTCAAGTTATAAAACTCTGACAGTCTGATTTTTAGGAGTTTGCACATGAATTATTTAAATAATGCAGTCTATAATATGCAAGCTCTAAGCCCAAAACCATACGAGGTTAAAGCACAGCTTTTAATTTCTGCTTTGGATAATCCAAACTGCTGTGGAATCAGGTACAACACCTGCACTCATAATACTCCCTCCATAGTTGCATTGCCCGTGAGCTGGTAAGGCGGAGCTGCCAGACTCCGAGAGCACAAGCAGCAGGCTGAGCGGCAGAACAAGGGAAATGGAAGAAGTACCCTGTGAATGCCGGACTAGGGAAAGACACGTTCTTCTCTAGCAAGGGAAGAAGAGATTAGCCCCCCCTTTAGGCAGCTTACAGTACAGAAGCTACCATAATATGCATTTACAAATTTTGGGAAGCTACACCTTCATAAAACTGACGTATGGAAAAATGGCCATTTCTACACTGAGTACGAGACTGATACGCGCTGCTTATTTATACAGCAGCTCAACACCATCCGACCACCACCTCTAACCAATCTGAACCCAGGAGGAAGCAGTAACAAGAGAGTTGTCTTGTGTCATTCTTGCAACTCAACTGTAGTACTTCCACATTTAATTCTGGAATTTAGTTTCAGCACTTCTAAGTAGTCAATTTAGGTTTTTTACTAAAATCTGGACTTCAAATATTACCATTAAATTAGATAGTACAGGTCTGTAATCAAACCATTAAGTGTTAAAATCCTGACAAAGTATTATTCAATAATAATACATGTAATTTCTTATTAATTCCCTGATACATAAAGTTTTAAAAGATTAATCACTTTCGACTTAAATAGACAAATCAAATATTGTACTGGCATCTAAATCTTCTTTGCAGAGTCCTGCTGATTAGGCTCCCTTTCCCCAAGTTTTCAAGTTTTAGTAGTATTACATACCAACAAGATTTCTGGGAACTTGAATAAAATCCTCCACAAACTCCAAGTAACTTCTAGCCTTTTTTACTGCATCAGCAGTCTGGAAATGAATTAAAGAAAAAGGAGTTTATTTGTGAATGTAATATGTTAAAAATAAAACCTTGTAGCAACAGCTGCAAGCCTTCCAAACATCAAAATTATTTTCAAAAAGAGAGAATAGAGACAAAATTAATATAGTTTTGAACTGTTAAAGACAAATAATTGAGTAAAACACGCAGAAACAAAATTCAGTAGCAAAGCATCAGTAATTATTAAAACAACTTTCTGTGCTATTTTAAGACATTTTAAAATATCTGCAACTTATCACAAATAAGCCCCAGACATAAAATATCTTACAAATATCTTGAAACAGTTTCTGGTGGACATTAATTGGGAAAAAACAGCTAATTATATTTTTTTTTCTCCAAAATCAAGACACAATTTTCAAATCTAGAATCCATTTATAAAAAAAAAAATATCAATACAACAATTATCACAAAGATTTTGTACTGAAAAGAAATAAACTTGTAAGAGGTCCTACCAGCATTCACAGAAACTTCACCTTACAAGAATACTATGTTAAAAGAAACTTTGGATCATCTATCTCATTTCATTTGACATCACAGCGCATGAGCAGGTACATGGCTATGATTAGACAGGCAAGCTGTGAAACTATAGTTTAACCTGTGCATTTTTCCCTCTAAACTGCTTTGGAAGCAAACTGTGCTACCATCAGTACAGTCAGAAATATAAATTTATTTTGCAATTTTTAACATAATTTTTAACATGCAATACACTATTACATTTCCCAGGGGCTACATGTGGAAAAATGGGGAAGAAGAAAATTAATTTTAGACTTGTTTGTCTCTTGACAGCATCTAAAGATTATGTCACCTGATAAAGATAAGACATTTCCAAGGCTGAAGGGCAATCTCTCCACAGAACTTTACAGGCGCACTGTAAGCAGTCACTGCCTTTACAGCCTCTTCCATAAGAAAAGTGTATGGACTTCTGAAAACAGCCTAAATAAAACAGCCGCTAGAAGTTCTCTCCTCTATGAAGATTGTGTTCTCTTGTTCAGTATTCAAGAGAACAGAAAGAAAACAACAAAATCAGTCACAGAACCTTAGTTGTAATGGATGGATCCATTTTGCACACAAGTCTTAATACCAAGTACTGTTTCCAAATACACATTAATCTGTAGTGAATAAACACTGCCAGAATGACACAAGTAGCTACTCCTCCAGGTCTGCGCACACTCACAAGGCTTGCCCACCACACAACCCACTTGTATCTTCAGAAAAGGGACTTGCTGTGGAAAGGCAGGGAGGCTACGTTCAGAGCACAGTGCTCTACAGGAGAATTTGGCAGCAGTCACACAAACCGGGGATTCAAAGAAGCAACAACACTGCAGGAAGGTATACGAACGTATACACAGCATACTAAGTCTGTTTAGAAATGGCTACAGGTAGGAAGTTTTCTGTTTTCTCTACAAAAATTCTTCTACTTCTCCTTCTCTCCTGTCTTATGCTTGACTGGAAACTAAGCCTGAATAACAAGCACCTTCAGATAAACTCTCTCCTCCAACTGCAGGCAAATTACACTAGTGCAACCTGAACTCTTCAGTGATCGCTAAAATGGTGTTAGGAATCTGTCCTAATTATGTATCACCTCTACATTGCAAGTAATATTACAACCAAGGCACATTCCTTCCAGAATGCTGGTTTCTGGCCACAGTTCATCTACAATGTTTTCCAAGACAGGACAGTGTCATTGGCTAGTGGGGACAACTCCTATAAATGTTCTCTTAAAGCTTTATTACTAAATGACAGAAATTAACTGACTATTAATTGAAGCTATTAAGATGCTGAAACAAGAAACAAAGCTTCAAATTAGCAACAGCAAAAGTGTAGAACTAAGGAAGGAATATCAGCATCTAGTCAGTAATGACAGCTTTTGAGCAGCTTCCGTTTTACACTAACGCCTCAGCCCTTTCATCCGTCATTTTTCAGGCAACACATGAAATGAGAGTACCACCGGGTCCTGCATCTTTCAATTAAAGCAGGAAAATCCTAGAAGAACAGAAAATTTACAAACGTCTATTTCTGGCTGAGGTCAAAATGCTAGCAGGAGAAACATGGGCTAATTGGATTTCAAGAGAATGAAACAAGCAATCAAGCATGGAAACCAGATGAACAGAAGTTGTTGGAGGGAGCAGAGGCTATGCTGCCTACTTAATGCAACTGTTAACACGATACACACTTCGCCACACATTAGCAATTTTTCACCTTCAATGAACTCTACAAATAGGACACAATTAACTAAAGAGTTCACAGTGTCCTGCCTCAGAGGTATGTTTATCAATGCTCTCCCAAATAAAGATGAACGAACAGTGACTGCAGAGTCAGAATGAGAAAACTGCCGGCAACCGCAGCTCTCCAGTGCGCCCATACACAACACTTTGCCCCAAGCACTCAGAATGTTTGTGCAAGCACAACCTGTAACACTCATTCGCAGCCCAACATGAGATAGCATATAAAGCTGATTTAGACAGTGCATTCTCCGTTCCTTACAGTCAGTAATTCAGAAAAGGAAAAGAAAAATAATTTCTCTCTCTCTAAAAATCAGTGTGCACGTGGATTAAAGACCTCAAAGAATTCCAGTTACTACTAACTACCTTTCTAACTTCTACACGTCCAATCATGCTTTGGTTACTTCACATAGTAGCTGATATAATCAAGACACGTCCAGATTACCTGAAGAGTCTTTAATAGAAAGATTAAACGCGGGGTATTTTTCTAAACTCAGCATTCCAGCTTTTGCAGCAGGAGAGTTCTAACTGAGTGTCAAACAAGAACTGTATAGCTGCAGATTTTAGGGAAAATGTTTTGTAAGACAGTCACTAAGGTAGCTCTACTGGCTACATGCTGGTGAAGTGCACTCCTATTACAAATGGTGGATCTGTCTCAGGAGTCTCACACCAGTTCCTGGGACAAGGTTTCAAAAGTCTCTCCAGAGCCCTGGTAGCTCTTTTAGACGTTCCCTAATGAAAAAGAACAAAAATACTTT
This sequence comes from Burhinus oedicnemus, assembly GCA_008921705.1. Taxonomy (NCBI): domain Eukaryota; kingdom Metazoa; phylum Chordata; class Aves; order Charadriiformes; family Burhinidae; genus Burhinus; species Burhinus oedicnemus. The sequence continues at coordinate 628,856 of VFFE01007055.1, read as the reverse complement.
TGGGAGTCACTTGAAAAGCCTTATCTCATGCAGATAAAGACAAAGTCCTCCTAAGTCATGGCAGAGAACAATGCTTTTTCCATTGTGATACAAGTCTTTTTTCAAGAAATAGTCTCCTAGTTTAAATAGAACTGAGCTCATGAAAGCTCCAAAGGAAAAACAAGTTTTCTTGTTTTCTCCAAAGGGAAAAAGCCAGAATAGATAGGATCTTGCTATCCTTCTATCCAAAGGAATGGTTATCGTACAGTTAAGTATCTTAAAAAAATGGTACAAGAGGGAAGAAGCTCCAGTGTTAAGAATTGCACAAGAATCGAATGCAGTTCAATTTTGCCAGTAATGAAGGTCTAAGAGAAGCTTTCCTGTTTCTGATAAGGCTCTGCCTTGCTGGGGAAGCACAAGATTTCAAAAGTAGCGATAGCCACTCACTGTCCAAGCTCTGAAGTTCACAGTACTGTGGTCTCCCTAACAAGCAGCAGTCTTCGAATCAAAGCAGTCTTGACCAGACAAGGAGAAAGCATCCCATACAGTTCACCTTCCTTCTAATCATATAGATTTCCAATATTCTTTAAAATTTATCTCTCTGTTCCTTCCCTCAAAGATTGTGGCCCTGAACAACACTGAACTTTTATTTGCATGCAAAACATTAGCTATGGGAGATCCCAAGACCCTGACCACAATGTCAAGGACACTGGATCACAACTCCCACACATCCCACAGCCTAAAATTGTCTGCCTGTGCGTTCAGCCATTAGGGCCTGGCTGCTCGCCAACTTTGGCTGAAAAGAGGCAAAAAAGAGTAGACAAGTATACGTAGATGCTGCAACCCTTGTCACATGCAGTATTTAGGTTGCCTGGCTTTTTTAGAAGCAGCTATCACTTCTAGGAAAGACAAGGCTGGATGTGTCTAAAGGCATTTTTATTTAGGGGGCATCTGGTGTTTATAATCATTGCTGTGCACTACTGTAAGAGGCTGATGACAGTCATAACCTTTCCACAAGTTTCAGCATCACATCATTCACATTAAAGAGATCGAAACTGTAATACACTGGACATCCTACTGTGTTTGAACTTGTCCAATTCTTCTTCGTCAACTGTGAGATGTGATTTACTAGTAGTATTAGGTCAAAGAAGGATCTGTTGCCACCCTGATACCCTGGAATTGTTTAAGGTTTCCAAAAAAAGGACACAGAACTTCAGAGGTACTGAGGAGTACAGAACTTTGTCCTCCCCTCAGCAATATTAACTTCATCTGACCCTTGGATCACAACCAGCGTCTAGTCCTGACATGCACAGAACATAATTCAAGACCATAGATTCCTGAAACAGTAGACCACCAAGGATTTCCAAAAGTGTCAACACCAGAGACTCAGGTGTTACTGTCACCTGTAGACTCGTTAACATGGCATAAAGACTCTCAATAAATGTTCTGACAGGGCCCTGGTGACAGTGGCATCTTTGTCACTACTCTTCTGCCTCCTGAATGGATCATTGTTTTGGTCCAAGGACCAGCTACATTTCAAGGCACTTGTGAGATTTAAAGCACACCAGTTAGAGAGTCACACAAATGGAATTCACTTGGGGTAAACCAACATTATTTTGCCTAAATGAGCAGTAAATTGCCAAAATAAAAGGGCTGGAAGCAGCAGATACGTGCTTTAACACATTTGGCTAGGTCACAGGAGCAGACACCACACAGCAAAACACACATGAACTAGAAAGAGGGGACGGGGAGAGCCAACAATAACAGCATATACAGCCTGAAGGAAAAAAGTAATAAATGTGCGATCAAGTAAAATAGCAGCAGATGATACTTCTCTCAGGTTGACCAAGATGCACAGTGCAGTTACAGAATTTGTGCATGAGCACACGGACTGATTAGGACAGAACACATCTTATGGAGGTCACCACTGCAATGAAGTCTTGTATTTCAATTCACGTAGTATAAGCTGCCATAGCGTGAACGTGCATATGGACGCTCAGAGGACTAGTCAGCTATTTCCAGTTCTTAGTTCTGGGTACAGCTCTCACCACTCTAAAAGCAGACATCAGATTCATACAAAGGTTGCTGCTTACCTCTCCATAGATTCGGAAAGTACCAGTATCCTCCTCCAGTTCAATGGCAGTAACTCCTGGAACCTTTCTGGCTTGCTGTATGTTACTGCCATGCGTTCCTATAGCAAGTCCCATTAAATCTTCTCTGACTACAAATTCCTCATGAAATGCTGCAGCAAGCTGTTTTGTGCACTGAAGGGAAAACAAAATAAGACTCGTCCACATGTGCTCAGTGTAATGTACAGTTACGTGCTCAGTTTCAAGCAACAAGAACTGCAAGCTATGGCTTACTTCTAAGTGTTTTGTAGCTTCTTCATTTCTTGACATAAGCATAAGTTTGGTACGAATGCTGCGCAAATGCATGTCACTCAGTATATTCACTCTCTTCACTGTTGCTTCACTGGCAGACTACAAAAGAGAAGGAATATGAAGTTTCATTTTTTAAGCAAATCCACATTTAAAGGATAAACCAGGAACCTATTTAAACTAAATCATGAACACAAACTAAGTTTCCAGTACTTATATGGACAATATTCTTCCTCAAAATAAAGCATGAGAAATTCAGTACCACCTCTGGAAACCCAACAGTTTTCTGTTCTCACTCACAGCATATTTTACACTAAAGATTTTGCTGCTGGACATACACAGTAACTCTTTCCCCTGATGTTCCCCAGACAAACAAATTAAGTAACATTCTACCATGTATATACTTGTGACTCACTGTCTGCATGGTAGAGCTAAGGCAGTAAGGCAGGAAAACACAATTCTGGAGAGTGAGGTTCAAGTAGATAATATTAAGTGAACAGAACTGTGAAGAGAAACTAATGCTGGGAAAAGTCTGTCATGAGAGAAAACTGTCACAGAAGAATCTGAGTGAACAATTCCTTAGTGGCTATACTGAACTGGTGCAGTTCTTCATGTGGAAACTCAGCTGTAGGTAAAAGTGCACAATGTAATACAGTACAGGGGGAAATCTACTGCTCCAGAGCAGAGTAAGCTAGAGTTAGCTTTGAGCCATCTGCACAAATCAGTGAAACGGCACTCAGTTGTGGATGACAAAAATCATAAAAACAATGAGATGAAAAGCTGCTCCTAAATTTAGGCTGTATGCAGTGCAGTACTTGTAGCCTCTCCAAAAGGCCTGCCCCCAAAAGACAAAATTTAAACACATCTAATTGTACTGAATCTCTCACAATTTACACAGCTTGACAAGTTAAACCATTTTCCATACAAATATACAGCTGGCTATACACTTCCCATAAATAACATACTGAAAATTAATGCAACATTTACATAGAAATAATTACTTACCAGTATTATTAGTTGAGCAGTTTCAGCATGATAAAAAATTCGACATGCTCCCACAGCCTTCTTGAAATCTTTATGTGCATTTTCATTAGCACACCTAAGGAGACAAAATGATTGTTATTTCAACAAGCTGCATCAAAGCAGAATATGTAACATCATGATCAGAACCAAGAATGTTTCAAGAGTTTATGGCAAAGATTGTTCAGAAACTGGAAAATTCCCATTCTCCTTAACATGGTTCCAGAGCTTATTTCTCCGTGGACTGTATGTCATCATGGTTATTTGGCAAGTCTCAAGCATCAGAAGCCCACTGTGACTGCATCACCTGTACAAGGCTAAAGGAAGACCTGAAGCTCCCATCTCAGAACTTTCTTTTTGTCCCCACCCCAAAAGCTCGGCAGGGATCCCAGTCAGCAGTTTCTAAACCAGCTACTGCAGCCACAGCCACCCTTAAGGTTCTTCATGGACCTGTAAACTGGCCTCTAAAATACAAGCCAAGTGGGTTTCCCCCCCCCCCCCAAACACAGTAAATGCCTTATTAAAGCATGCAGAGCTACTCACGCATCTCTCAAATCTTCAGGAACATCCACTGTGCACTTGAAAAAGGTGTTCTTTTTGACAGTTTTATTTTGATTCACAGGTCGGAGTCGTTCATAAGTGACAATTTCATTGTAAGTGGCATCACAAGCAGCATATTCAATGACATAAAACTATGGAAGAAATTTTTTTATTTTTTATTTTTTTAAATGGTAACTTCAGTAAGGAGGAACAAAAACATATCAGCATTACCAGCATCACCAAGAAAGTACAAAATATGAATATACAGACTAAAACATAAATCTGAGTTGATATAATGCTACAATTCTACACAAATGAGCCTGGACACGTATCAGTACCCATCTGATACCTCAGTGAAGTCAGGGCACTGTATCAGCATAATTTCAGTCCCCCACAAAAGCATCTTTAATTATTTTTTCTCATGCCCATACCTCTTCAAATACCTACTTTAGTCCAGTTCAAGTTCCAAAACTCAAAATGTTTACTGTAGCTGTTATTCTAAAAAATTACCTAGGGAAGCAAACATAACTCATTCTTCACAGAGCTATCTGCTCTGCAACAGTTAAAAAAAAAAAAAGGCAAATCCACTGATTCAATGTGCAGACTACCTGTAAACCATGTAAATCAAAAGGAAAATAAAAATAAAATTTGAGACACACTACCCAAATTCAGGAAGGCAAGAGAACTAAGAAAATTTAATAGCTACCAATAATCTACTCCTACACTTCCACCCAACACATGCAAGTATAAAGAAGCTTGTGTGCACAGTATCCGTGAAGCCTGGCTTTCTGTTAGGGATGCAGCCTTCCACCTGTATGCAATTTAGGAGTGCAGCAGTACTTTCTCCTCTTCCTCCTTCAAAACCAGTATCTGCTTTTGTCAACACACAAAATTTACTCAAGTATCAGGAAAAAGTAAATCACTAAGGTCATGACATACTTTTCCACATGCCATTTTCCAATTTCTAGTTTTAAGTTTAGCCTAGGTATCATCCTAATCATATAGAGCTGCCTTCAAACATACCACAAAACAAGCAGTAATAATAAAAAACAAATACTAAACAGATAACTAAATTTAAGAGAACTACCACTATATGCTTTAAAAAATTACCTCCTATAGTTAAATATAATTCTAGTTGTCAGAACAATCACAAAGCTAGCTATCATCAGATACATGGCTTGTTTGTGAATTTCACATTTACTTTGAGGAAAATATTTGAATATGCAACCGTGTTAAAAGACTGCACAAAGAAGCCAAAATTGACTGTGAAGGCTTTTTGGGGGGACAATTCCACAAAGTAATTAATTTGACAATACTGTATAAAGACACCAGCCATCTGAGTTTTTCCTGTCAAAAATACGAGAAAATTAGGATTTGCATAAAACCACATTTAAATTCAGAATAAAAAATTTTTTTTCACTATTTTTTTTTTAATTAATCAGCACAGCAAGATAACTGATAGTAAAATTCCAAATTTCTGTGACATATAAGAGAAGCAGATTAGCCCCAAATGACAAACTCTATCATTTAAATCAGTTTGTCTCCTTTTCTCTTGTTTTCTTAACAAGCTGTTCATCCACAAAGTTCAAGACACAGAATCTTCTTTTGGTAACTGTTTACCACCACCTTGCCCTCACAGAGCTCAAGAGCAGTTACTATTTGTTGACAGTTTTTAAACAGTATCAGAAATGGAACAATTTTTTTTTCCTCAACGGGATTACCTTTGGTTTTAGGAATCTAATACAGTGCAAGTACCAAAACACAGGACCCTTCCTACCATGAAGTTAAATTCTCTTGCTGCCATTTCACAAAATAAAGTTTTAATGAGACTGTATCAGACACTGCCATAGCTCTGTATACCCAAGTGTCTAAATCTGTAAGTTACTTTGCAGCTGCAACTCTAACAGCCAATGTAAAATACGAACTTGACGTGTAGAATCAAACCAACCAGTGTCTTTCCACTACACTCAGTAGAAATACATACACAAAAAGGAACCCACAGCAACACACATCAATAGCTACAGCATGCTTAATTTATGGTCTTTAACCATACGTGAACTGTACTGCTTTACTTCATTCTTAGCACCAAGTTCAATTCAAAGTAGGTTTGTTAGAAGTCCTGTTCTTATGCATGCATACAGCGCTCCAAGCAATTAAACTACTAATAATGGAAATTACTTGCTCAGCTATAAAAACACAACCCTCAGCTGTATAACGCAGCATGGGTGATTCCAAAGCGATTTCAACATATAATTCTGTTTTGTCATGTTTTTGTATTTGGAGTACTTTATTCATAGTTCTCCCATCACAAAGATCTTTCATATTTACTGTATTTAACATAACAGCATGAAATGAGTAGGTTTTAAAATAACTTACCTCTCCTTTCATCATTCGAACTTTCGCCAGCCACCAGCCACAAGGTTCTTGGTCATTTGCTCTAGAATAAACCTGAAAACAAAAGTAGCAGGAAGCACTGAAAGCACATCCAGACATAATTCACCTGCCTGCACGTGTAATGAAGAAAGAATATGCCAACTATTCTAGTTTTCATTAAAATGGAATAGTATTCTACAGGAAAGTAATTTTTATATAAATTATCCAGGCATGTGCTTCTTGCACAAGTTTTTATTATTTTGCACTACAAAGACTGTGAATGGATTTCCTTTGCATACATTACTGACAATTCAATAGAAATTTCTAAAGGAAGATAAAATCTTGGCTCAATGCTTACTCAGGGGCAGTGCCTCACTAAATTCATACATTGTCTTCACACTGAAAGTTCACACATAGAAGTGACTTCACAACTAAGATTTTTGTTTTGTTCTTGGCTTACTTGAAATACCTAGGGCTACTGAAATGAACCAAGTCATCATGACTACGTATTTCTTATTTAACAACCACTACCAAGTTAATGCAAGATCAGATACAGAGCAGATGACTTCTGAAACTTTCATTTTCCTCTTCTTCGGTAAGTTTCATTTACTCCTTATACAATTCTGACAGGCCAAAGTCATTTGCATGCAGACCGAACAAGAAGTTTCGCAATAGCGAGGAGGTAGAAAATAATCCTTTATATTTAACCTCTAACAAAGCCAACAAATGACATGTATTTCAAATAAAATAACAGAAAAACCCAGCACCAACACTACATTGTTTCTTAGATTTCTAGCCCAGAACTATAAAGGTATCCTAAAGAAACTGATTGCTTGGATTTTAAGGAAAGTAAATTACTAAAGATAATACAGTGAGCTGGGAACAGAACATGCAACTTTTCATTTCCTTGTTTAATACATCATTTCTAATTAACACTGTTTCTCTGTAAAACAGCATAATTCACACAATTTCCTACCAGATTGTACCAGATATTTAATCTGGGTTAATACTCTTGTTAGTGGAAGAGCTTTATTACAGCTTCACATAAAAATATTTCCAACAGTACCATTTCAGATTAAAAATGAAAATTACCTAGTTGGGTTTTTTTAATTCTGACACATTTTCAGCTATTTTAAAATTTAGATTTTGAGAAAGTCCATTGGTAGTTCTGTGAAAAAACTGAAATGTAACAGTTTCACTGAAAGCGTAATAAATCCATTACTAGAGACATGCTCCATTTTAAAACTTCACTTTGTTAATGTACTTACAGTCATCATCACTGCCTTGAACGGACAATTAGTTACCTATCAGGACAGTTCATTAGGATAAACTCACCTCCACTTCATCTCCTTCACCAATTTCTTTCTTGATATCAGGGGGTGGTGGTAATCTGACTTCATTAAAGGGTACCTGCCGCTCCGGTTGCCAACTGGAAGTTGAATAGACATTACACATTATTTCTATAATTTTCCTGTTGTTTTCTTAGTTTCATTTTTAGAACTCTGAGTTTACTTAAAACTCACTCTTTCCATATAATCAAGTCTGTTTCTTCACTGCTAGAAAGCAAATCTTATAAACAAAAAACCAAAATAATCCTGTCAGGACAAAAATAATATCTGGGAAGATATTTAACGACAACATAATTTTTAAATTAACTGAGAATTTAACCTGACTAGGTTCATTAAATGGCTTTCATAAAACCCCAGTGAAAAGATTATTAAATGAGGTACTTACATTTCTACTGTTCAAGTCATAAAGCCTTTATAGAGATGTAAGCTTATCTTTACAGTCCACCATGGGGTTCGTCCATTTCTTCACCTCAAACTTAACATTTCAACTGCTTTCCATCGATGTTTTAAGTACTCCAGGAAAATCTGATTCTGATCATTAATAAAACTTTACTTTTCTACCTACCAACTTGTTAAGACTCCCCAAATAAGTGTCTGGTAAACAGACTCAGTTCAAAAATAGACCTTATAGCTGTTCATCAATACCAATTAATTAAAATTTTATCTTCTTGTACAAAAAGGCTACTTATTTTACTGTAGCTGGCTCACAAAGCATTTTACTTGTAGAAGTGTATGTTTTAGGTGCATTTTACAGAGACTACTAGAGCAATTAATATCCTCTGTGCTCTCCTGAAATTCCTTTTCCTTCTACTCTATGAATGTCACAGAACACCATCCGCTGTTGCTCACTCTTTTAGTCAGAAACCCAACTGAAGACTCTACACAGTCTGAAATAAAACCAGGGGAAAACACACCCCCCAAAAAACTTACTAACTTAGAGTATGTGTGGGTCTTTGACAATATCTGTCAAAGCATTCCAATGTCCATCATTTATGCCCATCTTAAAGTTCACATCAGGTACAGACAGGATCCAGAACCAACTTGTAACAGTAAGGATTACTGCAAGTGATTTGTTTTTCTTAACACATGTGGACAGAGCAGCCTATGTTAGTGGAACAAGTCTCAGCATTAAGAGCAAAGGGCAGTTCTGCAACTTTCTACAAGATGGATACATTTATATGTTTTCTCTGACAAGACAGCTAATGCTCAAGTACCTCACTTTTACTAATAAAGATCCACACAGTTTTGCTCTAGCCGTTATTATACACTTCATTTTTCTTTTAACAACAGCGGAACTTGAAAAACAAGAAAAACCCATGAAGAGTATGGCCAGCTTTTGTTGAAGTTGGATGGTATTTTCACCATAAAGTGCCATTTAAATCTCATTCTATTTCTGAGAAATGGTGAAGGGGGCTGGCAAAAATCACTTGCAATTCAATTGCCCTTGTTGCAACTATAACGGTCCCTAAACTCAGGGTTTGGGTTTTTCCTTCCCCTCCCTGCCTTTGTGAACTTATTTCTCTCACAGATGCAAAGGCAAATAGTAAGACTTGAGGACAAAATGCATTCCCTAAATTATAGGATATATAAAACTTCAGTTTAGAAACAGCACAAGCATAATAATCGTAACTGAACAACAGAGACAAAAGTGTCACAAACTCAAGTGAGCTGCTTAAAGTTCTCTTGAGAATCTCAACTGTGCCTTGTAGTTAAAGAATCTAGCAAATGGAAGCTTACAGAAAGTTGTAAACTTCCCATAATGAGATGCTATGATTGAAGAGACCTTGTACCTTCAATAAAATCCACCTGAAGTAGCAGCAGGCTAATTTTGGTTCCATCTCTAATCATCTGAAGAACTCCATCCACTAGAAGCAGATGGGCCAATGATGATTTACCCCTATCAGCTGCAAGATGTTTTCTACTGTTTTATTAAAAAATACCAAAAGTGTACAGAATGCTCACTTCTCAGAATATGAGGAGTCAAAGTTTTGATGGCAAAAAGTCCAAAATTGGAGCATCTCACTGATGAAATGCAAAACAAGATGTTTTAAGAAATTACTTGTGACTGGCTACAAATTACCTAAGAGGATCTGAGAACTGATGCCTAGTAGTCAGGATTACCCCAAATATCTGGCACAAACTACAAAAAAGGGAGCTGCTCGCTTCTTACATCGGAGAAGTCTTTCTTTCAATACGGCTGCTTCAGACTCCAATGGGCCTATATGAAATTGCACCTCAAGATCCAATTTTGTGTCTTACACAGTAATAAAAGTTTGCAGTTCCTAAAGCTTCTGCGTTCATTCTCCACCACCTTACCTCCAAAAAAAGGTGCCTTAAAAGAATCAAGGATATCTGCATAAAGACTAATTATTGCTATGGCCACAACATCATCATTAGCAGTCTGTGCTAATACACCAACTTCAGGAACCTTACAATAGCTGTAGATAAGGACTGGTTAACAACAGCAGAAAATGCAAACTGACCATTTAGACTGCCTTCAGCGGAGTAGATGCATTTACTTAGTTGGTGCTGATCACTAACACAATAGAATGATGCATTCAGGAGAGGACACTTGCCAACTTCAGTTCTACTGAAGCCCTTATGAATTGAACTCAGTAAAAAGGGTAATAATTTATCAGATTTACAACACAGAATGATTTGACTGGAACTGCATACACACTTCCTGATAAGATCTATTTTTGGTCAACAAAACACTTGACATATGTTGCAGCCCATCCTTTTTGGAACAGGGCTGCTGCTGCCAGACTTTCTGTAAAACGCATGGATTACATGGATACTAAACACGAGAAATGTGTTTGCCAACAATTAGACCCCTGCTGTGAACCACAGGCACTTGCTTTAGGTTCACTTGGTTTCTGACGTGAAAGCTGAAAGGCAAAGAGCCTCCTACCTTAAAGAAAAGTAATATGGATGTTGAATATGAAACTGAAAATTTGTCACATCTCCTCAGGCCGTGGATAGCATGAAGCACCCGATTTGTTTTTTCTGTTTGTTGGGTTTTGGGGTGGGGGTATGAAAACCTAGGAGACAGTAACAACTTCCGTAACGACCTCAGTAAATGTTAGTACAAATTATGGTTGCCACCTCATCTTCTAACTATTTTTCATAAAAGAAGGGCTAGAAAACACAGGTTAGAAAGAAACAAAGACTGGACTTTGCAGGGTAAACCCTAGGATTACTTCTTTCCACCCCCTAGGGTTTATTTTTATATATGTGTCTATATGTATACACACATAAATGTACACACATACACGCTCTAGGATTGTATATTCAGGATTATGAAATACTGGTTATAAACACACACTTGCACACTCCCTATAGTATTACATTTATTACGCAGCAATCTTTCCTGAAGAAAGGCTCAAAGACTAATCTACAGGTTGGTGCTGGCAGCGTTTAGTAACAATTTTCACATTAAAAGCTGACACATTTTTAGGATCTCCACCTAGCAACTGGAATGGAAACAGGGAACAGGCTGTAGCTCCCAGGATATCTTAAATTAACCCTGGAATCTCCCAGGTAATCCAGGGCGTTATCAGTCTGAACGCTGAACAACAGGTATTCATTTGTACTTTACCAACCCATGGATTATCTTTGACTTGCCGCTACAAGTCCCTAGTACCACTGGTGTGTTTATATATTAAATGAAGACGGCCTCATGGGTAATTCTTTTTCCAGATTTAATTACAGATCTGAACTCTTTTCCACTAAAAATTTTTGGGTCTTTAGACTGGATATGTATGCATATTTATTTACTTAATAGTTAAAAAGAAAAACCAGTCACCGTCAGGATACTTCTATTTCTCTCTGGCTGAGAACACTGATCAGCCTTCCTCAGAACTGCCATAGAGAGAACTGCCTATTTAATAAAAGTACTTTGGTGTTTTCCATCTTTTTCTGCTCTAGTATAAGAGTACCAGGCCTCTGCCACTGATTATTATTTTAATTAGATTTGGCTGTCACATCTATGGGCATTACTAAAGATACCAAAAAATGTAAACGACTAACTCATGAGCTGAATTCTGATACAGTGATTCAAGAAGGTAGATCATGGAGACCGTGAACAGAATAGTGAGCCTTCTAGAACTGTACCTTTCTAATGAAATCTACTTCCTCTTAATGTTAAAACAAACAAAAAACAACACCAAAAGCAAAAACCAAAATAACAACCTAATACTCAAATGATTTTTATTTTTTTTTTTTTTAAATAAAATACTTACTTGTTTTCAAATACAACTGTGAGGGAGTCCTCATGAACATCTTTGATAAATCCCTAAAACAAAACCATTTTTGTTATAAGAATGCATGTGAAATCAAAACAAGGCAGCAATTTCAATACAGCCTGAAACCAAGCCAAACAGCAGACCACCACTAATACTATGGTTCCAATTTAGGAAAGTTCCAACACATGATCCCACTGTTCGTATGAGGTTGTTGATATTCTCAGTTGGCTATTCTAAGAAATACAGTGCACAGGGATTGTTTCAAATGACTGCTCAAATCAGACCAGCACATTTACAACTGAAAACTCCCTATCAGAGTTTATTATTTTATCTACAGGTGTGCACAACTGTTTTACAGGAACAAAATCAGACAGATCCAGGCCCAGGGCACTTAGTGCAACTCACAATACAATGACAAATAGCTGTGCGTAACATTGTTTGCTTTATAGGTGAATCAAAACTGAATCTCAAACAACTGTCCTTCAGAATGGTATGACAGCAAATTTGAATAAAATTTGGCAATATAGGCTGCCACAGAGCTACTTATGGTATCATCTTTCACATGCCAAACTGGGGACTATATGAGGCCAAATACCTGTAGCACCTCACAGGAAAACAAAGAAAACACAGTATTTCACGGGGTTTTATGTCACATTATGATGATCTCAGCAACAATTGAGGGGAAATCCCATTTCCCTTTCTTTCTTTTGAAAAACAAAGGGCTTCTTTAGGGGGCACCGATTATGTCCAAACCCTAAAGACAAAGAACAACCTGACAGATACAGTTGTACTCAAGTATCCACGCAGAACTTAAGTTCCTACATCTCTTGGTTAAGGCAGGCAGGCATGTGGCAAAAAAAGCAGATAAAGGGACAAGAAAGATCTTTCAGATACTCCTGCTTTTGCTACAGCCTGGTATTTGCTCAAGCAGAGGAGGTCAAGGAGGAACCTGCAGTTTTAAAAGAGTAAGGGAGTTGCATAGCTATGTTAAGAGAAGTTCCAGGAAATTTGCTGAATGGATTATATCCACTTAAGAAACTGCCAACTGAGGAGGTGGAAGAACATATCAACTGTGCAAGGAGCAACTAGCACACAGAGGTATTATGTGTCAGCTCAGAGAAAGATAAATTTTGACACAGGAGATCCCTCAATGTAGCGACAGATAGTAAAGGAGCCCACACTGACAGCTGGTTGCGAAGGGCCTATATAAACAAATCTGCTTTTACCTGAACTCGTACTTGGGCAATGCTGTGAAGGCATTTGCTTAAAACCTGCTTTTCTGCTCCCTGAGCTTCACTCAAAAGCGTCTGCCAGCAACACAGAAGACTGGTTCTAGCAGAAAGCATACTGATAATCCTGAACAAAGCAGGTCAGCAGAAGTCACAGAAATCTCCTCATTGAACCACCTGGTATGTTCCTAATAAAATAAACCCTTTCAAAGGCTGTCCTGCCACTGCAAGGGAAGGAAGGAAAATCTCTTTCTTTGACCAAAACAGTTGACAAGAAAATACACCTGTCATCAGGGACTTTCAGTTTCAAGGAAGTTTCTGGACAGGTAAACTGGACAGGAATACTGAAGTGACGTCTGTTTAAAGATGCAAAGAGCATACAAAATTTTACTGCCTGAAGTATGTTTTAGCTAACAACAGAGGTAAAGCAGAAATTTTACTAAATGTATGTCCCCTTTAAACAGGCCCCTATATGGGGATGAATTAACACAGCATAAAGTGCAGGAAATGAGTCGTTCATTCCAACTCTACCCAGGGACAAAACACCCAAGTCACAGCACTGCGCACCGAGTTCATGCAGTCCAACGTTCTGCTGAATGACAACTCACCAACAGAAAGCAGTGTTTACAGAAAGATTTAACTCCCTACTATGGACAGCCATTTATCTGCATTCTGAGAGTCTGTGATTCAATATTAAGACTTTGCCTCATTATGCTGCTTTATTTCACAGCTGAACCTTACCTCTTATTTATGCTATTACATGCTCTCACAGTACTCAGCATGAGGGGGGGAGGGGGGAATATGTACTTCATTTGTAAGTTCAGGCTATAGTAGCTAAAAATTTATTCTGCAGATCTGAATTCAGTTATCTTTCCTTTGTTGAAAAACAGAACTTCAGAATCAAGAGAGATTCAAAATCAGGTACTGTAAACCACCTGAAAAACATTCAGAACATAATGCTCTGCAGAGTTTAGAAAATCCTGAATCCACTGACTAGCTGCAGGTTTCATTAGTAAGACAAAAGTAGTGGAAAAAAGGAATCCCAACAGCACTGACTCTCCAGGATTTCAGACAATTAGTCTGTTATTAGGTAAAGTCTAGTTTACCGTGTAACAGTACAAACAGGTTTAATATTCACAATTGATTTTCAAGCTACCATCCTACTGAAGAAAGGGAAAGCTGAAGTGGAACAATAATGCGGATATATGACCAGCAGCAGACTAACAGCTGACACTGCACAAACATCAGCTGCATAAACATTGAACACTTTTTAATAAAAACGAAAGTACAGAATTTGTACATTTTACAGCACCATGTGGGCTTCAGGAACTCCTTCACGCAAGGAAGTCTTTCAGTTCAAAGCGTGCGCACTGCTCTTCCCATACGAGAATATAATGCAGGCTCACGGGTAGCAGACATGTATGCAGTAACCTGCTTGAAATTATCTGAATAGCATTTTCAGTTGGCATTCTCAAACTCTCTCCACAGTATTTATATATGGGAAACACTCAAAATCAAATATAACATTTACTGGGTATGCACTTCAGGTCACAAACGGACGTATGTAAAGCACTAAACAAAATTACATAATTATTTAAATAATTATATTGTTGTGAGGCCTGAAAAAAGTCTGATCAGAATCTAACTGTATAAACACAAGACTGATAGTGGAGGACTAACATAAAAGTCAAAAATCCCAAATATAATTCTTCCTACTATTACCAATTTCTCTACAGCTGTGAGGAAAAAATCACATTTACAGTAACTGAAGCACAGCAGTCTATGAGCTATCACAGACTGTATGGTTCATCTGTAATACAACTAGAAATTATCAGAATTCAATAGGTTTTAAATACAGTGTTATAAGAAATGATTCCATTATTGCCAAGAAACATGCCAAAAGTATCATTAAAAAACTCCTGCATACTACCTTCCTAACAACAACCCTGATGCTTATAGTAAAGGTCATCAGCTGTCACAACTCCAAGCTAAAAACAGAGAAATAGATTTCATGCATGTCAGGATGAGATTTAGTGTAATTTTTAAAGAAGAGCCTATACATTTTTTAAGAAAAAAAAAAAAGAAAGGTTTTACAAAAAAACTGTGACCAGATATTTTTGCAATACAAAGCAGATTTTTTTTACATTAAAAGTTATATTAAATCCTATAAACTCACAAGGATTTCTTCAGAAAGGGCACGATAAATATAAAACAGAAAAGTAAATATCCTGGTTTTCAACTAGGAATTTTGACAAGAGTTCTTTATCAGTGAGGTAATCACGTAAATAGATTTGTACTCTAAGCTTGCATTAGTCATGTCTGATACTGTATCAAAAACATTTTCTACTAAATTAAGTAATGACGCATCATCTTAACTTTTGCTCAAATGAGCAAGGTACTCCATTACTGAAATTTAATTTAGCAGTGTTACCTATGATAGAAAATGCCAATATCTAAGTTTGAAGTGTTCTATGTTCCTTACACATCATTCCACTTACCCTCATTCCAAACACAGGTGATGGGTCAGAGCTAACAAGAGACTACCAAACACATCATCGATAAATATAATGGCATCAAAACCACACAGTGATGAGTTGTAATATCAGCAAGTAAGCTTATACATAACATTTCTGTGTGTTTTACACCACATACAAAACTGTGGAAGGCAGGAAGGGAAGAAAAATTGATGTGACTTCATCTTGCCAGACCTCTGATTTGGACTGTCCAGATATCAGTGTCAGTCACTCGGTTTACGCTGTGAGCTGGATCTCTGGAAGTCCATGTATGCCCTGCTTGCTGCAGCCCAGCTCACGAAGCAGACAGGAGACTATACTGTACTACAGGCTATTAATGTCGTGCTGGCTCCCCAGGCACTTTGGTACAGACCTGTCTCTGCCACTCACTTGGTAGAAGCCAGGCTCTCAACACTAGCACCTGTAAAACGAGGGGTAATATCGCTAGGCTTGGGGTCAGAGATCCAGCAAATCTAACACAGGGCCATGCCATGTTAAGTACGAACAAAAGGACAAGAAATTATGAATGGATCATTTGCCACCAAAATCGCTATAGTTGAGTTGAGACTTTTTCATCTCACAACACACTCTCTTTCCCTTTTACCTGGGTTTTGCTCATGGATTTAAGATTAGGATCTGCTGATAACATAAACGGATCAAGACTTACTGAAGTGCCCTTACAGTGAACTGTATGTCTCTGTATATATATACACACGCTTTTTTTTTTTTTTTTTTTTTTTGCGTAGACCTCTTTAGTCAAAAGCTATCCTCAGCAGAGGTACACCTCCCTTAACAGCTTCGCAGAGTTCCCTTCCTCTGTAAGCATCATAATCATAACATTTCAAGAATTACGCTGAAATTCCACTAACACTGTAAACCAACTATACTTCATGCAATTTGTAAATCAGGTATCGTTCTTATGACTTCTGATGCCACACGTAGCATCTGTTTACATGGAAGCTATGACTTTTTGCAGCCTACCAATGCTATTTTAAAAACAGGTAGAAAAAGACAGACCACCATACTCATTCCATTTTTTAAAGGTGAAATGGCCTCCATATTTTCCCTTGGAACTCTCAGTGCATTGGTGTCAATGTAGTAAGTCGGGCCCCCTTGTTTCCCTTTGTCACCATCTATTTCCATCAGAGTGCTGCCATTGTCCCTTTCTAGCACCACACCAATGGCTGTTGGAAAATCAACCTGTAAGGCAAAAGGTAAGCAGCAGATGAGAATTATTCATGTTTTAGGTGTTCTTTTTCTCAAAAATTCCAAGCTTTCCTTATACAATACAGTCAGAATAAAACCCAGCATATTCTGAAAACTCATACTAACAAACAAGATGTAAGGCATAAATTCATGTTGCATTTCCATTGAGTCACACAGATTCTCACCTTTGGACAGTCCTCGCCTGCATAGCCTGCTCTCACTGTATACGAGCCAATGTCAAAAACAAGAGCCCCAACTTCATCTGAAAAGATTGTTAATAAAGAAATAGTGAATGGTAATTACACTCTACTACAATCCTGACCTTTCCCTGCCCCCCATCTGGTTTGCTTGCAAAAGAAGCAAAGCAAGCCAAGGCATCCTTTCCAAGGCAAGAAGAAACTATTTGGAACTCCAGTTACCAGAGAGCTATTAGAAGACTGCACATAGGCTTTAACCGGGACACCACAATACCCTCCCTTAGCATAAGTAAAAGGGGAATTTTAAGAGAAGAGGGAGAACACAATTGCATCTAAATAGATTACAAGACAAAGCTTTCAGAAAGCGCTAACTTAACAGTCACACGAATCCAGGTGAACCCAGACCTCCCGGAGGTGATCAGAATTAGAAAGGTGAGCCTGAAAACACCAACTCTGCCAGTGAGGGCTGCCACACCGTGAAGCACCCTCACCCTTGTGGGCCCCGATCCTCGCTGAGGTGCTCTGCACACCCTCAAGAAAACCACACTCTGAAACAAAACACACCCGGACTTCAGTCCTCACGGAAGGGTGTGCAGAAGTGCCCCGGCAGGAAACTACACCCCACTTTCCAAAACGCGAGGGGCTCTTCTCGGGCACCCGAACAGCGCTAATTCAGCCCAAGGCCACGGCTTGGCCGGTCTCCGGGGGGAGCACCTCAGCGAAACGACGCCGGGAGGAACATAAACAAGGCCTGCCGCCGCCTCCCCTTCCTCACGCATGCTGCCACCCCGCCTCTAAGTAACGGAGAGACCAGGAGGGCTCCGGGATAGCCGGGACGCCCCCCCCCCCCCCCCCCGGGGCCGG